>OX101784.1:30051407-30225592 GCA_944452715.1 Ophion slaviceki
AACAGCCCTCGGACGGTCAGCGTCGTTTCCGTTTTCCAACGTGCACGTATTAGTAAGCCCACATGCTCGCCCGCACAATATCAACGGGAAACATGATTATGAGAGAACTATACGCTGTTATCCTGTTTAGCGCGACACGTATTGAGGCATATTAATTTGTTGTTTGGTCGTGCGATTATCCGTGATAAGAGCTGCACAGGTACGAGGTTCTTCAGCCTATCAAGTCTTACCAACAATTCCTGTTTACATAGTTTCGAAGATGGCTATATCACATAAATATAGTCACGAATGTAGTTTCATAAGAGATGAAAAGTTCAAGATAAAGGGCTCGTCCAATTGCTCTACTTATTCATCATTTCACATTGTATCGCTAGACACACACACACGCACAATTTTGGAACATAACGACAATATTTTTTCCACCGAAAGGTCTCAAGATGTCTCAAATGACTGACATGTTAAATTGCGCGCGATTTTTTTGTATAGAATATAGAGTACTAATCTTCGACATCTGGTATCAGGAAATATTGAGGTTTAGTCATGGATGTTATCTCCCGCCGCGGCGATGTGAATTGGCCACCAAGATCTTGCGATTTGTCGCCATTGGACTTCTGTCTTTGGGGTTTTCTGAATGGAAAAGTGTATGCCAATGACCCACAGACCATTTCGGAGCTTAAGGAAGCAATTGGACGCACCATTAATGAAATTAATCCGCAATTATGCCCAATTATTATTGCAAATTTCGTCAAAAGAGTGAACGTTTGCAAACAGAGACGAAGCGGCCATTTATCCGTTATTGTGTTCCGCAAATAACCTCCATGCTTGTACCTTACATCAAAATAAATACATTCGTCCTTTTTAACTAAATAATACGATTTATTAATAAATTAAAATGTCAGGTCATTTTGAGACACCCTATATATCGAGGTCTAAGAATAACGCACAATGCGAGATTGCCAAGGTCCATTCTTTCTAAATCGCTATATACGAAAGAAAGCGTATAAAGTATAATAAAGAAAACTCGAATTACTCCGATACTGCGAATACCACGAATATTTGCTCGAGTGGGGAAATTTATTTTCGAACCGTTTTTTGCCATTTTGGGAATCGTTATCGACACATTCATCACGAAAGGTCGGCGCAAAAAAAACACAAATTGAAGCAACTTCGCTGGTGGAGAACTTGCAAGCAATTTGTCAGAGGGAATCGGACATGCGGGAGAAAGGATGCACGGATGAAAGAGGATCGAGAGGATGATTGAATGATAACATATGGAAATCGAGCGCGGTTGATGGAATGGAGGAGCCCCGCGAGCGTTTTCCCTCATAAGCATATGAAAATAAAAACGCAGATCTCGTGGAAATGCTCGGGGAATGTAACGGACGAGCTGTCGCCGTCAAATTCGAGGACGTGTCACGCACTCATTGCCCGTAACTGATGGAATCCTCTGACAGTACCCACTAGAATTTCAGCTGCATCGATCTCTCAGCCAGGTATTTACTTCGGCTTATTCATTCATTATTGATTTTGAACTACCCAGCTTCCTAACAGCGGGAACTTGGCTTTCAGAGGCTACTTTCACTTGCCAAGAAATCAATGGACGCATTGAATTGTTTCTTCTTTTGGGTTTTTTTTTCGCAACATTCGTTCGTTCGAGAGAGAGCTCTCTCTCCCCTCAAACCCAAACTCCTTCTCAAAGCCAAACAAACTCAAGTTTTACATAATCGCTTACAACAACCGAAACAATCATGCATTCAATTGTGTATCACCTCCTTAGTATTTCTGTAAAACTCCTTCAGATATTATTGATCGCAAGATACATCCTTTAGATATCGGCCGATTTTTCTTAACAATAATAGATGGTTATTGAAGGATGGTTTAGAAGAAAAATAATACAAAATCGAAACTTGCCAACTGTTTCTTCAGCCTTTGTTTCTTCAACCAAGAATAATTATAGATCCTGTTTGAACATTTCGGCTCATTTCTAAATGCTAACAATTAGAGATGACTAACCGGAAAAAGTCGATACAAGTCTCCGAAAGACCGTTTTACTACATCGATTTTGCAATGGCGTACAAAAGCGACCTATACATTTTTATCTCTCTTGGCCTCGACCGTTCGTCTATAAGGGTGTGGATTATGCGTGGAGAGATTTTCTTGAAATAGGCAACCTCGATCATCGTGCTGATGAAAAGAAGACAGCCGGTAGAGATGGAAGGGTGCGAAGTGTGTGGTCTTTCCAAAGCATTGGCTCGACGGGAATGGAAGTTGCGGGATGTAGGTGGAAAGAATAAAAGGGTGAAGCGCCACAGGCGATGAGGGGATAAAAAAGAATGTAGGGAGGGCTACGAAGGGCGCGGAAGATATAACCATCGCAAATCTATCTCTTACTCATCCTCTGTCCTTCCCCACCTCACGCTCTCTTTATCTTTGACACCCACATCCCGTAGAATGTAAGGACCTCGGAGCACCGCATCTCAACAGTTTCCGCTTTTTTTTCATGATTCATTTCAACGACTATTTCGCTCCTTCGAGTAGAAGTAAATGCTTGAATTGTATCCTCTCGAGCATAGCTCGACTAAGCTACTGTACGTTCCGAATCCAAAGAAACCCGTCGATTTTTTTGTACGAGTACGATTTAAGCTTTCCTTGGGACAGAGATCTTAGTAGCTTATATCAGACACACACGAGCGGATATTGTGTGTGTATGTGTGCATATGCAGGTGAATGTATGCGAAACGATACATGTCGTGTCTGAGTATACCTTCCAGGGAAAAAGTAGACATCGATCCCCATTTGTTTATCATTGTTTATGTTGTTTATGTTTATCATTAAAATAAATGATATGGAATGGTTGATTCTTCATGCAATTTGTTTAAATACTGATCCTGCATTATTTATGGATAAGTGAATACCGCGAACATTAGTAGGGTCATTAACTCTGCGAACTGTGGCCAAAGTGGAGAACATTCAAACGGAAATAATGGATAATTTTTAAAACAATAACTGATTTAACATAATAGAAATATCCAATTAAAGTTTTTTACGGCAGCTTGCCAACCGCTCGTTTTAGGTCAACTATAACTCTGATTCTATAATTAGCCAATTTAGGGTTTTCAGTGGGTTAACGAAAAATGTTTGGGTAGAACTACGAAATGTCATTAAACTTATTTCCGTACGTTAACTCCTATGCGAGAACCCTCCCGAAAAATCACCCTGCGAGGGGTGAGTTTAGGAAATTTGACGAAAGCCGACATGTCAACGTCCAACCAGTCGACCAATCTTCCTAGCCGAATCGATCAAAGTCCATTCGAAAGATCGACCGATTCTGAATAAAAATAGCGCAGAACAGATTCCCGAAATCAGATAAGTGATTTGGACCAAAGAAGAACGAGGAAATCCATTTCGAAAAGCCGATTGGATGATGCAGTGGAGCGATGAATTTTCAATTGCTCTAACTCAGCTTTTAATTAACCTATTTGAGAATGTAACTGAGGTTCCGAAAGGGATTTTGATAAACTTAGAAAATTGCGTAGAGCTTATTCCGATATTGCAACTCCTTCCACGTGAGAAGCTTCACGAAAATCTGGGACACGAAAATATTTACGAAGGGTAGATTCAAGTTCGTTTACGTTTTTTACGATTTGCTCGAGTTTGTTTGGGCTTATTTAGGTTTGTTTAGGTCTTGCTTAGATTTACCTACTTACGCGTCAATATTAGCGAGAAATAAAGAGTGGGTTTCATCTTTTTATTGCGAGATATTGAACCGAAAAAAAGTGCCGGCTATTTTTCCACCCTATACACATGAACAAAATTTCTTTCCGATCTAACAAAAACCTTTATAGGTACGCATGCCAAAACACATACTTTTAATGAACAATATGCAATAAGTTTGAGAAACTTTAAACTTTATTTCTTTCTCACGGTATTTACAAGTTATACCTAACAAACAAACCCCCTCTTTGGAGAGTATGTTTCATTCCCTGGAGCTGGAGTTCCGCCAAAACAAAACAAAAAAATTCGTGTCGTAATTTTGTAAGAAAATATCGGCACCGTCCCCGCATGTGATAAATGTCCTCATATGTACCATTTAAGGGGTTAGGCTATTGTGACGACCGAAAATCAGGGTTAATAGAAGAATAAAAAATTTGAAGGAATAAATAAGATGATTAAAAACGGTTTAAACATTGATTGTATGTACATCAATAATGTTGTGTACCAAATTTGAATGTAAGAGGCTCAATGGTATACTTGATTTTGGCCATCCGCTTGATCTGAAACAGAAAAAAGTTTTTTTTTTCTTGAAATTTCAGAAAGTGAACCAAATTTCAAGCCAGTCCGTTCATTAGATGTCGAGAAATGGTGTACATCGTTTGAAAAACATATTATAGTTTAGAGAAAAACGCGTTCAAAGTTTTACTAGTTCTATCATTGAAAGCAAAAGTTTACCTTTAATCTGCGATTTTTGCACCATATGGCAAACCTTCCTCTTTAGTTTGAGTTACCTCAAGCGATTATTGGTTGTTTGACATTTTCACAGTAGCCGAACCCCACAAGCACAAAAATCACATCATGAATTCATATATGACGAGCCGACACTGATGGATGGGCGGTCGGGATTCGGTTCTGGCGGTACGTCGAGTTAATCAGCGCTGTGCATAACCAATACTCGGAGCGGTGACCGCTCAGCCGTGCACCGGCTGCCGCATCAACCAGTCCAATCCGTCTGAGACATTGGGTGTAGATACTTGAGTAAAAGTCTGTGCACCAGAGAATCAGAAGAATATGGGGCCATCTATACTGATACGGGTTTTCCAAAGTTTCCCCATACCCTCGGCAAATCCGGTATAGTATAGCTTGAGACGGCTGTGGACGCAACGGAAGTTAGGTAAGATTAGCAAAGTGCAGGTAGGGAAAGGTTCAATTGGGAAGGGTCATACGTAAAATCCCGCAAGAGAGTACGTCGGAAATCAGGAAATTACCAAAAAAAATAGAACATAAAGGGTGTCTCAAAATTACCTGACATTAACGTTTATAAATACCACGTATTATTTATTTGAAAAGTTCGAATATTTTTCTTTTAATATAAGGCAAATCCGGTATAGTATAGCTTGAGACGGCTGTGGACGCAACGGAAGTTAGGTAAGATTAGCAAAGTGCAGGTAGGGAAAGGTTCGATTGGGAAGGGTCATACGTAAAATCCCGCAAGAGAGTACGTCGGAAATCAGGAAATTACCAAAAAAAAATAGAACATAAAGGGTGTCTCAAAATTACCTGACATTAACGTTTATAAATACCACGTATTATTTATTTGAAAAGTTCGAATATTTTTATTTTAATATAAGGTACAAACATGGAGGTTATGCGTGGAACCCAATTTCCGATTAATGGCATAAACGGCATGGACTTGGAAAACATGTTCTTTCAACAAGATGGCGCATCCTGCCACACTGCGGGTCATACAATGCAGTTATATCAGACGAAGTTTCATGGTCGTGTTATTTCGCTCCGCGGCGATGTGAATTGGCCACCAAGGTAGTGCAATTTGACGCCATTGGACTTCTTTTTTTGGGGTTTTCTGAAAGGAAAAGTGTGTGCCAATGATCCACAGACCATTCTAGAGCTCAAGGAAGCAATTGGACGCACCGTCAATTAAATTAGTCTGCAATTATGCCAAAATGTTATTGAAAATTTCGTCAAAAGCTGGAACGTTTGCAAACAGGGACGAGGTAGCCATTTATCGGATATTGTGTTCCACACATAACCTTCATGCTTGTGCCCTATATTGAAATAAAAATATTCGTATTTTTCAAATAAATAATACGTTTTATGAATAGATCAAAGTGTCTGGTCATTTTCAGACCCCCTATACATGGCGAATATACGACGTGACTTGTATAGCTCGATCTTAAGATTTTCTATAATCGATATCCTACTCACGATAGGATATCGATTCTAAAAAAATGCCGTCGAAGTTTGCATCATTGAGATGCAACCAAAGTTCTTTTGGTTTTTTTATCTACATTTCTATTTATAATTTTCGTTATAGTTTAAGGGCGTGGATCTCTTTTGAGGAAAAAGATAACTGTTTAGGTGATTTTTGTACCCTAAATCAGCGAAATACATGTATGCAGTAGAAGAAAAATTAACTTTCGTTGCATTCCAACGATGCAAATTTCAACATTATCAGTAAAAGGACATCTTACTGTATAAAGAGGATGCCACGTGTTCGTCAGTAGCGTCGAAATTTCGTTTTTAATTACGTTGCGTCTAGACGCTGCTGTGTCTCTTAAAATGTACATCATCAATTATATATATCGTACAATATTCTATGAAATAAGCATTCGATAAGTATATAACCCATATTGAGGTCGTCAAGCAAATGAGAATGAATGTGATACGTGACCGGAATGAAAGCACTTCGGGATAAGTACTTATGAATACTATACAGGGTGAATCAATAACTATTAGCACCTTGGATATCTTCGAAACTATAAGGTACACAGAAATATTTGCTGAAATGAAATTACACACCACAAAAGGGACCATCCGATAGCGATAATAGTTTTTTTTGCAGGTGGAGGTACTTCGGACATTTGAAGGTCAACTCCATTTTTTTAAATGGATCGGTATGTTTTTTTCTATATCATGAAAGAGGAGCTTAAAACGATTCCAACGACCTATAACATAACGTCATTGAAGGTTATAGAAAGTACAGAAAGAAGATAATACTTACAGTTTCGGTAGTAAATAAAATGACTACGTTTATAGTAAATGTTCAAATGTCCTTGAAACAGTGTTTATTTTCAGTGAAGTAAACCGTAAGTATTATCGCCTTTCTGTACTTTTTGTACTTGTCTAAGAAATATGTAAACGTACATAATAACGTACGCATTGATATTGATGGTCGTCATTTCGAACACTTACCAGGTGTGTAAGTATGAAACCGGAATTTGCCCATAGGTGGCGCTAGATGTCGATGCAGTTACCGACACATCACGTCAGCGGTGTCTTGTTATTGTATTGATATCCGACAAAGAATTCCAACTCACAATAACACGAGTTTCATTCAGTAGCATTAGTTTATTAGAGATAAACATGTCGAGTTTTGTGCCAACAAATTACGATTTGCGGACAGCACTACTTTTCTGTTTTCATCTGAAGAAAACCGCAGCCGAATCGCATCGAATGCTTGTGGAGGCGTTTGGTGAGCATGCTCTCGGTAAAACACAGTGTTTCGAGTGGTTCAAACGGTTCGAAAGTGGCGATTTTGACGTGAGGAACGAAGAACGTGGAAGACCACCGAAAAAGTTTGAAGACGCTGACCTGCAAGCCTTGTTGGACGAAGACGACGCTCAAACACAACAACAACTGGCGGATCAGTTAAAGGTGACCCGAGAAGCCATCTCCCTTCGGTTGAAAGCCATGGGAAAGATACAAAAGGTGGGGAAATGGGTTCCACATGAACTCAACGAAAGACAGCAGGAAAACCGCAAAACATCATGCGAAATGCTGCTCGCCAGGTTCAAAAGAAAGTCATTTCTCCATCGAATTGTGACTGGCGATGAAAAGTGGATATATTTCGAGAATCCTAAGCGCAAAAAGTCATGGGTTACTCCGGGTGAACCATCAACATCGACGGCAAGACCAAACCGCTACGGACGAAAGACAATGCTGTGTGTTTGGTGGGATCAGAAGGGCGTAATCTACTACGAGCTGCTGAAACCTGGGGAAACTGTCAATACTCAACGCTACCGACAACAAATGACCGATTTGGATCGAGTTTTGCGTGAAAAACGACCAGAATACCAACAAAGACAACACAAGGTGATTTTGCTGCATGACAATGCACCAGCACACAAAGCAAAACAGGTCCAGGAAACGATAGAGTCGTTCCGTTGGGAGATTCTTCAGCACGCGCCTTACTCACCGGACCTTGCCCCATCCGATTACTACTTGTTTGTATCGATGGGACACGCACTTGCTGAGCAGCGCTTCACTTCTTACGAAGATGTACGAAAATGGCTCGATGACTGGTTTGCCTCAAAAGAGCAACAGTTCTTTTGGCGCGGTATCCACAAATTGCCAGAAAGATGGGAAAAATGTATAGATAGCGACGGACAATACTTTGAATAAGTTACTTTGTATCATATCATTAGAATAAACGTGTTTTTTCTGTACAAAAATTCCGGTTTCATACTTACACACCTGGTACTATAAACGTAGTAATTTTATTTACTATCGAAACTAAGTATTATCGCCTTTCTGTACTTTCTATGGGCTTCAATTACCTTATGTTATAGGTCATTGAATTCGTTTTAAGCTCCTCTTTCATGATACAGAAAAAAAAACATACCGATCTATTGAAAAAATGGAGTTGACCTTCAAATGTCCGAAGTACCTCCACCTGCAAAAAAAACTATTATCGCTATCGGATAGCCCCTTCCGTACTGTGCAATATCATTTCAGCGAATATTTCTGTGAAACTTATAGTTTCGAAGAGATCCAAGGTGCTAATAGTTATTGATCCACCCTGTATACAACGATGGTCACTACACGCAGGATGTATGAATAGAGATTAAATTGGGAAAAGGGTGCAAGTATGATACATAAATACACGCTTAAGGGGTTACCCCCACTTGCGATTTTGAAAAAATCGATTTTTTTTTATTGTATTTTTTTGAAGTATAAGTATCCGGGCCCATACTTCTGTATGGGCCCGGAATAGATGACTCTATGTAAGTTTACAAAAAAAATATTTTCTTCGTGTAAACTGAAATTGAAACTTTAAACACGCTTTTCGCAAAATGGCATTTCTGAAGTCGGTGACCAAGATTACTCGAACACTAATGAACCGATCTTCTTGAAATTTTGCAGGCTTATTTAATACATAAAAATGTAGTCTTTAATCGTTCGATTTTTTTCGTTAAAATCGAACCAGTAACTTTGACTGTCCGCCGTTTTGTGAAAAATGAATATTTTTTAACATCCTTCGATTAAAGACTAGTTTATACTTATATTTGACTAAATCCATCCGCATTTTTTTTTCAGATGATCCACTTCGCCGCAATGTTGGTCACCGCAAACCATGTATATGAAAACATTATTTCATTGACGGCCATTTGCCACTAAACAATGTAATATTTTTCAATAAAAAAATTACTGAAAGTTCTTCAAGATGTGTTCTTTAAGATGGTATATTGATCGATTAAAAAAGTTTTGTAGTTTTCTTTTAAAACATTCATGAAAAAGGCCTTTTTTGCGCTACAAGTGGGGGTAACGCCTTAATAAAAATAATTGGCAAATTTTCTGGTGTCAAAAGCTCTTGTTCAACCATCGACAATTATTATTCTTTAAAAATAAATCAACAACAACAACAACAACAACAACAACAATAATAATAATAATAATAATAATAATAATAGTACCTTTTCGTCGCAAAAATTTCACGTGAACTAAGAATAATGATTGATAACTGTGCAAAATATCATTCATCATCCGTTATATCTTAATTATCTTTGAATATTTTATTTCGAAAAAAATTCGCCAAACAAATTAAGTATCAAAAAGAGGAGTTGGGTGTGCTTGAAGATTCCGCAATATCACTTGATTGATCGAGGAAAAAAAACGAAGATATTCGTTTCATTGACAAGAGGTCAACATGTGTGTGAGGGGGGAGCAGGACCGCGACGATTGAGAATATAGGAACAAAATTTGATATGAGTTTTATGAAGGTGGGGGTCATGTCACATCATCACATCATCCTCAAGTATAAGTTTGAAATAATTCTAGACGTCGATTGGAGATCTTTTTTAATGCAAGCTATTTCAGCGAGTACTTGAACTAATAAGAAAAATGGGATAATAAATATTAAACTCCAGCACAGGTATTCGTGTGTTGACTCGAGGCATAATGCGGCATATATGCATCGTGAGTGCGGAGGACACTTCGTAGCGAGCTTTCGTATTGTGGGACGATAGAGAATAAATGCGAATTACTGGATATGCAAAAGAAAGTGACTTCGTCAGAGTTCCCGATTGCACCATCTGGGTTCTCCCTTTTCTGTCCCTCCCTCTCTGCCCTCATTTTTTCTGGTTTTCTCGCGGTGTTTAATCGCTTTCCCATACGGGCAGCATGACGCATGGATTTATCTTTACATGGTCAAGAGTTGGCTAAATAGGACTAAACGAACGTTTCAATTACCAGACGCAAAGACCTTGGATTTAACGATTTTTATTTATTTTTGTCAACTCGACGTTCCCTCCTCAGCAACTACTAATTCTCATATCATACTCATATCCATATGTTGTGGTTGCATAGGAAAGCGCCAATTTTTTAACGAAAGAAGAGATAGTGATTCGGCAGCAAATCGATTGAGTGTTCTATTTAAAGTATTGCCGATCGGAACAGACAAGCTTGGCCCATCTTTCGGCCGAGAATCGAATTTTACGCAGAAAAAATTCGGGTGTCTTAGAGGCAATCCAGTCATCTAGCCATTTTGTTACTCCTTTGTACGAGCTGAAGTGCTGAGCTGTAAACGCTGACTGCATCGACCGGAAGAAGCGGTAATCGGAGGGAGCGATGTCTGGGAAATATGACGGGTGAGGTAGGATTTCTCAACTCACTTCTTCTAACAAGGAACATCCCTCAGGTGTCCGCCTCCGATTTTGTTGAAACTCATATATGTGATAGAGCATCGAAAACTTTGAGATACGTATTTTTTTTATCGTCGGAAAAACGGATTTAAGGGGGGAAACCGCCCCTCAAAGAAAGGCGTGTCGAGGGGTGATTTTGCAGTTTCACCCAGAAGCAATCCACCGATCTGAATGAAACAAAAACGAAAATTCTTCTAATGAAAAGCGATGAAAAATCCACTATGAAAATGTTAAGAAAAAATTAAATTAGGGGGTAAACCACCCCTCAATTTGCCTTTTTTTCACCCCACACTTAAGAGGGTTGTATGCAAATTAATAAAACAGGTATCATTTTCAAGGGCAATTAAAATTAAAGTTGACGGGTTTTTGCGTTTTGGCGGCATAGCAAATTTAAGGGGGTAAACCACCCCTAACATAAATTTATTTATCATGGTCGTTTTTTCTGTGTTTATAGTATATCCGCTGATTTTAAATACTTCTATAAGCTACAATTTAATGTTTTATCATATTTCAAAATTATTACATTCGTCTTAAGGGGTAACTACCCCTCTGACGAGAAACATCATTGAAGTATCCGCTTTCGATTTCGTTGAAACTCATATATGTGGTAAAGCATTGCAAACTATTAAACATGTTTTTTTTTGTCTCGGCAGAAAAACGGTGTTAGGGGATGAAACCACCCCTCAAAGTTTCTCCCACAAGCAGTCCACCGATCTGAATGAAACAATATCGAAAATTCCTCTAATATTAAGCGATGAAAATCCACTACAAGAGTGTTGATTAGAAATATAATTAAGGGGTAAACCACCCCTCCATTTGCCGTTTTTCACCCCACGCTTAAGAGGGTTGTATAAAAATTAATAAAACAGGTATCATTTTGAAGGGGAATCAAAATTCAAGTTGACGCGTTTTTGCGTTTCAGCGGGATAGCAAATTTAAGGGGGTAAACCACCCCTAACATAAAATTGTTCATCACCGTCGTGTTTTCTGTGTTTAACATGTATCCGCGGATTCAAAATATTCTCCCGCGTTTTTAAATTATTACGTTTTTAAATTTTTACATTTTAAGGGTAAACTACCCCCTCTAATTGCTTTTCGTTTGAAGTTTCGCGAAAGGTTTCACGAATTTCGTTAAAACTGTTTTCATTTCATCGGTAATATCAATTTTATGTTTGTGTGTGCAGGCATATTCGTTTTGAGCTTTAGGAGCGGTACCTTGGGAGTGGGGACGTGGGGCTACCCCTTACTCATAAGACTCCTATTTTCGTGTCGAAACGATTCCGATTTTAATATGCACGTCCATTAAGCATCTCCATAGAAATAAACATACACTTCTACTATATCATTAATTATAATCATTTCCAGAATAAGTTATAAGGCTCACTTCGTATATTTCGGAACGATGATGCGCCTGGATCAAGCGATAATTTAGCCAGCGACGTAGCTTTGTGGAGGAATGTATATTTTTATTATTTTACCGTTTATTTAATTAAACACATTAATGAAACTGAGGGGTTTACAGTAGGTTAACGAACATGTTTTTAATATATTTTTACATATTTCATTTGGGAATCATATCAGCTGATTTAATTAATAGTACTTGTGAAAAGTATCGCAGTCATATGCCGTCAAATCATTTTCTTGTGCTATATAATTTTTTTTCTAGTCTATCAACTATCAACCATCAACAATCATGGCTCATAATTCCTGCAATAATGATAATCGTCAAAAAAAGGCTTTAAACACAACAACTTTTTGCACCATGCACATCTGATAATGGCCAAATTATTGCAACCGGGTATTTCACAATGTGTGTTCGATTCACCAAAACCAAAGGTAACAGGATTTTCAAAATCTTCTGGTTTTTTAAATGAATGGAAATGAACAAATTTATGTTAGGGGTGGTTTACCCCCTTAAATTTGCTGTCCCGCTGAAATGCAAAAACGCGTCAACTTGAATTTTGATTCCCCTTCAAAATGATACCTGTTTTATTAATTTGTATACAACCCTCTTAAGCGTGGGTGAAAAACGGCAAATGGAGGGGTGGTTTACCCCTTAATTATGTTTCTAACCAACACTCTTGTAGTGGATTTTTCATCGCTTAATATTAGAGGAATTTTCGATTTTGTTTCATTCAGATCGGTGGACTGCTTGTGGGAGAAACTTTGAGGGGTGGTTTCATCCCCTAACACCGTTTTTCTGCCGAGACAAAAAAAACATGTTTAATAGTTTGCAATGCTTTACCACATATATGAGTTTCAACGAAATCGAAGGCGGATACTTCAATGATGTTTCTCGTCAGAGGGGTAGTTACCCCTTAAGACGAATGTAATAATTTTGAAATAAGATAAAACATTAAATTGTAGCTTATAAAAATATTTAAAATCAGCGGATATACTTTAAACACAGAAAAAACGACCATGATAAATAAATTTATGTTAAGGTTGGTTTACCTCCTTAAATTTGCTATGCCGCCAAAACGCAAAAACCCGTCAACTTTAATTTTAATTGCCCTTCAAAATGATACCTGTTTTATTAATTTGCATACAGCCCTCTTAAGTGTGGGGAGAAAAAAAGGCAAATTGAGGGGTGGTTTACCCCCTAATTTAATTTTTTCTTAACATTTTCATAATGGATTTTTCATCGCTTTTCATTAGAAGAATTTTCGTTTTTGTTTCATTCAGATCGGTGGATTGCTTCTGGGTGAAACTGCAAAATCACCCCTCGACACGCCTTTCTTTGAGGGGCGGTTTTCCCCCTTAAATCCGTTTTTCCGCCGATAAAAAAAATACGTGTCTCAAAGTTTTCGATGCTCTATCACATATATGAGTTTCAACAAAATCGGAGGCGGACACCTGAGGGATGTTCCTTGTAAGTACTTCTCAGCCAGTGGAGCAACATACGGTCTTGCTTTGTTCTGCTGCCAATTCACCTCATCATAACGATTCTCCCATTCCGAACTCTGCACGTGCAAAGCTCACTTCAAACACTTCAAACAGTTCAGTTACAATCGAGGCCAAACCCTAGTAATGGTTTCCAACTGATTCAGCAGCTCGTAATACACGACACCCCACTTTTGGGTGGTTTTCCGCAGTCCTCGTTGCCCATAGACGGATCACTACTTTGGAAGCGGCAAAACCACTCTTTGCACGTTGTACTGGATGAAGCATGCTCGGCATACACTTCCACTAACGAACGAGGCATTTCCACGTCCGATTTCTCAGTCAGGAAGTAATGGAGCAAAACCTTCCTCAAATGTGACATATATTTGAAACAAAACTTGCCATTGTGAACACAAAAAAATATTGCGCACTTTTAATCCGAAAAAATATGTTACCTATCGTCATCTCTGGTGGGCGGACGGTTTCATATGTAACCACCTAATAATATACGTTGCCGCTATTTTTATATAATTTGTTATTTTTAAAAACTATATATTCTTATTTTATATTTTTAGATTTGGTGAGGTTCTTTCAGTTTTTATATTTTTTAACCTACATTCTTGTTAAGCGTGATATTTACCTTTAACAAGATTTGATATAATCTCATAACCACATCATCTCATAATCAAAATAACATAACAAAGGGAGTCAGATAATGATTAAAGCTGATGAAACAGTTTTACATTGAGTATTTGCTGAAGCGTTTCCTTATAAATGCTTAGAGGTATCGCGCGCTGCCGTCGTTTTGAAAGGAAACTCGCATTTTCTCAGGTTTAACTTGACGGATCCAAATAAAAGAAGGTAGGTGGAATTCCGGAGGGGTTTATTTTCGCATACGAAAGATTGAAGCAGAAAAGCTTCAGCCATTTCCACGCCAACTTCCTCCACGCTTCAATGGACTGTAAAATAGACAGAATTTTTGAAAAAAAAAGACTCCGTCTCAGAATCGTTTTCGAACGCGACCACTTTGATTTCGGTCGGGAAAACACGTATAGACGGACATTACAAATTTTCAATATCACTAACAGACAAACTTATATGATTTTCCAGTATCATTTTGCGGATTCCATAAATGAAAAATAAAGGTATCACTTTCAAAATGACGTTTCGTTCGAATTATCTGGAAGGGTAAAAATTGCAGTTCCTTTTGCTCCGAAATGTGTGACAAACTAGAAGTTAAAGAGAAAAAACATCTGTTCAATCGTCGAATTGACGGAGGGCGAAGGACGTGCCCAATGTGACTCATGAATGATCTCGCTGATGGCACATTAATATAGATATATATACATATGATATTGTAGTGGTACGGTTGTCCTGATTATCGGTCAACGTCAACTTTTTCGTACAAGTAGGCACTGGGAGCCTCAATGTACCCTTATTTCTGTCTCCTCGTGGTCTCCCACATTGCGCGCGAGTCTGATTTCTGTAATGTAATACTGAAGTAACGGTATCGAGTTACACCACGAAGGGTACCATGAACAGTTCTTGTAGTCCTGCAGAAACTCGCGAGAGAACCCGAAAGAGAGAGGGGGGGAGAGAGAGATAGGGGTGATGATAGAGAAAGGGCAAATGAGAGAACAAGACCGAGTACACTGGAACAGAGAGACAGATGTGAATTACAAGAATAAAGATGGGCCACCCGGAGAAATGATGACGTATTTTTTTCTGCAAACTCTAGCATATTTTTTGTCCCCGTATTCTCGTAGAAAGGTGTTAATTTTTTCTGGACTATTGCGAAATAGCTGGCAGAATGGACGGTGAGAGACACATCGATAATGGCGAGCATCTAGAAATAACTGGACTACTTTTCTCACGATTCACCTCAATCGATAAAGATATAGAGAGTAAAAAAAATTAAATAAAAAAGAAGACGAAACTTGGATCGAAAAATAGACATAGACGTCGTGTACACGGTGTAAGCTAATAATACGGACAGTCTCGGGACCGGAGGAGGTACCCATTTCCTGTCCGGAATACCCAGAGAACTTTTCGCTTTTCTACGTAAGCGTAAATGTACCGATTCGCTTAGCGCAAATAAAATAAAATTCTCATTTCCCCCCGTGACGAGCAACTCGAAAATATCTGTTATATATACACACCTTCATGACGTTTGAAAGGCGCATAATACACAGGATGTTTCATCAAAATTCCGGATGTAAAAGATTTTTTACTTCATCCGTATATACGAACGTATTCCAGACAGGCCAACGGATACAAAACAGTTCGTGTTTTGTATCAGAAACGATTTAACGGTTTAACGGTAACCCAATTCGATGTTGGCCTCAATTTCATTTGCCCGTTCGTTTTACGAATTTGGACCATCCATTTATGGTGTATTTTCGCTCAAAGAGATTAATCAGATGCGAATAAATTAATTATCCATTTCCTCCAACGTGGCGAAATTCAGTCGACCGAAACGTACTTTCGTATAATGTCTTCTGTATGTGTGTGCGCGCGCGCGTGTGTGTGGGGGTATTAAGAGACGCGGCAGCCTCTTGACGCTACTTAATGAAAAATAAAATTTCGATGCCACTAACGAAAACGTCGCGTACTTTTTATACAGCAAGTAGGCCTATTATCCGTCGTTTTCGATCTTTGAATCGACGTCATGCGAAAACGCGTCGACGAATCTAAAATCTGATGACATTTTACCCATGTAATGTGATCTTTCCTATCGATTTTGTTTAGGCTATTTTTCGATCCGTTCACTTATAATTATTTGACGAATCTCCGAGCGGTTTGATGACCCTAGAAATTATTCTACGCTCGTGGGCTAGTTGAATCGAAGTAAGTCGTTCGGTCGTGTCGTAAACATAGTAGGCACATACGCTCTTTTGAGGGTTGATTAACACTTTGGTTAACAGCCCGAAGAGCGACACGTTTAGACTCGCTTCACGCGGCCTCTCGACGTAAACCAGGCGTACACGGTGTCCACTAGTCCAATAAAAGACACGAAAATCGAGCACTTTTTAGCGTAGAATATGAATTCGTGACTGAATGTAGATGGTTGCATACTGAGAGTAAACCCAATAAAATGTTGGCCCTCAACTAGCCCCAACCCTAAGAAATAGGGGTTAAAAACGCAAAAATCGCCGTATCTCAATAATTAATAGCCGGATCAAAAAATGTTGAAACAAAAAATGCTTGCAATCATAAAATACGTATAAAGTTGTCTGACGTCCAATCCCCTATCTTTGAAAATGGCGGTATAAAAACACGAGAGCACGACTAACCCAGACAGGGCGCCGCGATGTCTACTCCGCTTGCACACGCATCAGACCCGAATTTTCGAATCGTTTTTGTGCCGCTATTTTCAAAGATAGGGGGTTGGACGTCAGATAACTTCATACAAATTTTATCATTTCAAACAACTTTTGTTTGAAACCTTTTTTGATCGGGCTATTCATTATCGAGATACGGTGATTTTAAAGTTTTCAGCTCCTATTTCTTAGGGTTTGGGCGAGTTGAGGGGCAACATTTTATTGGGGTTACTTCCAGTATGCAACTATCTACCTTCAGTCAAAAACTCATATTCTATGCTAAAAAGTGCTGGGTTCTCTTTTACTGGACTATACATAGGTCGGCCTCTCCCGCACTTCTCGACAGCCGACTGCTATCTTATTTACTGTATACTATACATACAATGGGTCAAAAAAGTATCCCTACTTTCAATTTTTTCCCAAAAACTTTATAAGCACAAGTGATACACATACAAAAACTATTTGGTTTAATAGTCCGCTCGGCATAAAGATAATCTGCAAATGGAGAATTTTTTATTAGGCGTAATAAAAGAGCAATGCGAAAATACAAGGATTTGAGACCAAAAAAGTATCCGTACTCTCACGATTATAGTGAGAAGCTACACAATCTCAGATGTGTGTACATTGTAACTAATATATTGTGTGCATCCCTTTAGCTTTAATTATGGCCTCTCGTCTTCTAGGCGTGGATTCCACCGGCTTCTCAGTTGTTTTATTTGATATTTTTTCCCATCTTCTAAAATTCCTCGTAGATCAGATTTTTTAGATATGTTTGTTTTTCTTACGTCTCCATCCAACAATTGCCATAGATTTTCTATAGGATTAATATCCGGAGATTGTAGTGGCGTAATTAATTGTTTAAGAACATTTTACAACAACCATTCACTCTTTTTGATTGCCGTATAGGTTTCGGGTCATTGTCTTGTTGAAAATAATAACTTCCATTCAGGCCTATTTTAACTGCACTTTCCTCCAAATTATTACGCAACACCTCGACATACTTATGGAAATTCATTATCTCATCTATAAATGCAAGATTTCCATTGCCGTTGTATCGCATGCAGCCTCAAATCATTACGCCTCCTCCGCCGTGCTTTACAGTTGGTATAATATGCTTTTGTTGAAGCTGAGTATTGGGATTTCACCAGACGAATTTCTTTCCATCTCATCCAAAAATGTTGAATTTCGATTCATCAGAGAAGATGAGACATTTCCAAAATTCTATTGGTTTATTTACGTAGGTTTTAGCGAAACCTAAATGTTTTCTCTGTTCGTATTATGAATAGATGGTTTCTTTTCCGAAGTTCTGGAGTATATTTTGGCAGAATGCAAAACTATTCGTACAGTTTGGGGGGGACACGATTTTTCCTGATGTTGACGCTACATAATTTCATAAACTTTGAGCACTTATAAATTGATTTTTCGTAGCCTCTTCAATTATACTTCGACGCTCTCTAGTATCCTCGGCCGACCTCTGCATGGCTTATTTGCTATAGTTTTTGTCGTGTTATACATCTCAACAATATACTGTGATGTGGTAAAATTTAAATTCACTGCTTTAAGCAATTTTTCGATAACATTCACTGCGTTTCCGAAGAAAAATGACCCTATCTCGCACTGATACGGATATTTCGCTTTTCTTCGCGGTCATCTCTGTAAAATATTCAAAAATGTACTAACGACATAGAAGAGGCCCTGGCCACTGTGCAAACAAATACTCATTTACATTTTAAACAGATTTTAGACAATGCAAGAGAGTGTATCAAGGTTTAGCAATCAAATTAAAAGTGTACGAGTACTTTTCGGTATGAAGTTCTTATATTTTTTCCATTACTCTTTTGTTACGCCTGAAAAGAAAGACTTCACTTGCAGATCATCTCTGTACCTTTTGTAATACTCTGTAATACTCTTCTGACCCACTGTATATAATGTGTTGCAGAGTGAGTGGCTTTAACAGATCGAACCTCTAAGCATGGTTAGAGGGTTTTTTTTCTAAGCAAACGTAAAACGAACGGACCTTTTTAGGGCCAAAAATTAATATGACGAAGGTTCTTTGTGTCGCAAATTCTAACCTCAAAAAATTCTTCAAAATTGTTAATAGGGTGGCAAGCAGAAAATTGAGTTCTTCTACACAAAACTTTCCGCTGGAGAGAATAAAATTTTAAAAATACGGAATTCTGTTGCATCGAACACAGATAAGGAAAAATATATTTTGGGAGTACAAATAAGTCTCTCCCGTTTGACAAAAGATGGCCCCACCAGAAGGTTATGGTTGAAATTGTCAGATGTAAAACGTCATATCGTAAGGTTGCACATCTAGCAAGACCATAACCTTGAAATATTAGCGATTTTATTTCAGCATCACATACTTTTGTTCGTGCAAAAATGTCGAGTTTTGAGCCGAATAAGCGTCATTTGCAGGAGCTCTTACGTTTTGCACGAATCTCCCTTCAATAATGCTTCCAATTCCGCATCTTCGTTGCGGCCTTCCGCTACGTTATTTGTCTTCGACGTCAAACTCACCATTCTTAAACTTTTAAAACCCCTTACGACAACTTCTCTCACTCAAAGCAGCCTCACCATATGCTTCTACAAGCAATCGATGCGCTTCAGCTGCAGTTTTCTTCTAATTAAGGGGCTATACCAGTGTGAAACTTTCAAAAAATCGATTTTTTTGTTGCCTTTTTCGACAGTTTATACTTTCAAGCATATCCTGTAAAAATTTCAAGGCCGTATCTCTATCATTTCATCTTGCAAAAATCGGTAGTTAAATCTTTAAACGCGTTTTTCTCGAAATGATTACTTTCAAATTTGCTGTCATTGTAACTCGAAGAGCAATTATCCGATTGACTTGAAATTTGAACTGAGTACTCTTGAATATATTTACTCTACAATGACGTAGGATATTTTTGTTTGGATGGAAATTGACGATTTGGCATTGAATAAAACGACCATTTTATAGGCAAGAAAACAGACTTTTTTTCATAACAACGCCATTTTGTTAGATTTTCATATTTTTCGAAAATCCTACGTCATTGTACAGGAAATACCTTCCAGTTTAACGACATTTTTTCTTTTTCGGTTTCAGCTACTCAATCGGCCGGAATCATGTCAGCAGTGGCGGAACTTTTTTTTACGCCTCCGAAGGCAGCGCATAAGTTGCTTGGGTCTCAATATTTTTCTATGAAAAAATTATGTTATATAGGTCAAATATAGCCAAATATATTCTTTATTTTCCGAAACATTTAATTGAGTACTTTTCTTCCAAAAAATTCCCGAAAATCACCCAAATTTTCAGTGTTCGCACTGGTATAGCCCCTTAAAGAAGTAAAGAAAAGTTATAAAGTTCCCGCAAATGACGCTTATTCGGCTCAAAACTAGACATTTTCGCATGAAGAAAATTGTGCGATGCTGATACAATCGCTAATACTTCAAAGTTATGGTCTTGCCAGATGTCTAACTTTACGATATGACGTTTTCCATCTGACAATTTCAACCATAACCTTCGGGTAGGGCCATCTTTTGTCAAACGGCGGAGACTTATTAGTACTCCCAATGTTTTTTTTAAAGCACTGAAAAGTCAGACATATGGAGTTTCCTTTGTTTAGAGACAACGAAAAATGTATATACGTAAGTATCAACGGGCTGAAAATATCGATAAGCCCCGTTCAAGCACGGCAAATGAACAATGTCTGAGCATCGCCAAGCCCCATTCATGGATTTGGTTGCTCGATCGCAGACAACAAAAAATGCTTACCTCCAGGTAGCGAGAGACCAACATATGAATTTTTCTTGCTCGACCAATAGGCAATGGAAAATTCTTAGACTAGAAGGGGAAGGCCTAAAATATGAGTTCATTGAGAATGAATTAAACAAAAAATAGACATCCTTGGCTACCACCGACCAAAAATTGTTCAGCGGCAATAAAATAATGTAATACTTTACTCTAAACATAATGGAAAGAAAAAGGATGGACCTTTCTCACGTCGGGCACAGGTGAAGAGAAATTCATAAGTTCAGGTACTGTATAGCCAGGAAACTGAATTTTTCATACATTGGTCAAAGGCAATAAAAAATGTATCGAGGAGCAAGTATCGAGGAGCCGAAAATATGAATTTGACCCGCGTCAATCGCAACGACTGGAAAATGCCTGTACGTCTTGCGAAGTCAAATATATGGGTTTGTTCGCTCAATCACCGGCAACAAAAATTAATATCTTTAGGTAAAGCACGGCTACAAACATGAATTTGTCCCACATTAAACATGCGCCATGAAAAATTCTTAGGACTTCAGCCCTAAAGGCTCAAGCCCTTTAGCTCAAAATGTCTATGTCTCGTAAATCGGGCAGATAAAAAATATGTCTGGTTACTGAAAATCATTTAAACACATGCAAAATTTGATTTAATTTATGATACAATAAAGATAAATAAATTACAGAAATTCATTTAAGGCACAACACCACTGTGACCCCCTGTTTTTTGCCATTTTTCAAGAATTTTTTTTTTGTGGGAAAAAAGAGATATTCGAAATTTTTTTTTGTTTTGTTCGTCTTTTATTGAAGATACATAAAAAAAAAAATTTAAAATTTTTCACGCCCCATGGTGACGCTGCGGAAACTCCCGCGTCAGGTACTGTTGCCTCTGCAGTGGTTCACGGCACGCAGCAGAACTCTCTTCAAAGTCGATCTGAAAAAAAATACCGAGTGTTTTCGTTAATAATATGATATTTTGAAGAGAAGTACATAGAGATTTGAAAAAATATTTATTTTTAAAAAATAGGCACGCTTTTGAAATTAAAGGACGATTTTCGAGCAAAATTTCTCGTCGAAAATAGGCTATAACTTTTTTTATTATTGAGATATCGAAAAAATCCTATGTACTTCTTTAGATAATCTAGTTTTATTGATGCAGTCCAAATTTGAAGTCGATCGGATAAAAATTGCTCAAGTTCTGCTGCGTGCCGCACTCAAAAAAGTGGTTTTCAGAAAAACGCGTTCAAAGTTTTAGGTTTTTTAATTTATGCGATAAATTGGAAAAAAACATTTTTACCTTTAATCAGCGATGCCGGCACCATATAGCTGGCCTTCAAGAAGCAAATCATTGTCCCTAGCATCTTTTCTCGAACTTGTAGAGGCTCTTCTTGCCTCTTTTGCAGCGTCTGTGAGCGAGCGCTCCGCCAGCTCGATCCGCGCTCCATCGGTTTCAACGCAAAAATTGAAACAATTTAGGCCGATAGTTATCCCCAACGTCTCCAAAACTTTCATGTGGCTTCTCAGGCCATCATTGAATAATAATACCGCGATATCAGCTGCAATATCGACGATTTTTTTGCTCCCGGACTGACACTTGGGGGCTATTGCCCAAACTGATTTGTTGTAGCTTTCGTTGTTGTTTTGCGTGAAGCCGCCCAAACAACGCTGCAGCAAATCGTCTCTGCTCAAATTTATATATCCTGGTATACCTGCCGACCCTGAGACGCGCAGCTGCGCGGGACCCCGAGCGTCACGGAGCGCTGCACCGCTCCACAAACGTTCAATATCTCCGAAAATAATTATTTTTTCGACCTGGGTCCAACGGCATCTGAATCTTGAATGTATTTTAGATTTTTATAGATGGTTTTCAATAAATCGATTTTTTGAAGCCGTCACAGTGGTGTTGTCCCTTAAGGTAGTACGAGCGCGCAATCTTGATTTCTATAGATTTTGTTCAAATTTTGACCAGACATTGTTCATATCATTATGCATGTTTGAGTGCAATTTCAAAACAGTCGACTATTTAGATTGGGAGATAATGGGTTTTAAAAATGCAACTTTAAACACTGCGGGGTCTGGATTAAAATTTAGACAAAATAATTTTCCGTAGAAAATATTTGTCCCCTATAATAAGAAATATGGCAACACTGCAGAACAATATTGTTCAATATTTAGAGAAAAAATAATTATCGTATTCCTAAAGTTAAAAATTTTGTCATAAAAAGATATTTGCATTATAAATATTAATATTTTACATTGTTTATGTTATCTTCATTAACAAATAATAGTGTTGGTTTATTCATAACTAATTCAAAACTTTGTTTGATTAGAAATTACTTCCAAATAAAAATTTGTGTTGCAGTATTATTTTAAATATGCCGCGCAAACTCACATCATTGGATACGTGGAACGATGCGGTGTTGCCATATGTCTTCTTATTATAGGGGAGAAATATCTTTTACGGAAAATTATTCTGTCTGAATTTCAATGCAGACCCTGCAGTGTTGAAAGTTGCATTTTCAAAACCCATTATCGCCCAATCTAAGTAGTCGACTGTTCTGAAATTTCACTCAAGCATGCATAATGATGTGAACAATGGCTGGTTAAAATTTGAACAAAATCTATAGAAATCAAGATTGCGCGCTCGTACTACCTTAAACACACACAGCTACGCAGAACCGAAAGCCAAAAATGTGGAATGCTCTTGCATCGAACACGGGTGACAAAAACGTATATTTTCAGGTACTAAATAGTCAGAAATATGACCTTTTCAGGGGTCGTATACAGCCAGAAAAGTATACTCGAAAGTATCAGGGAGCTGAAAATATGGATTTGTCTCACATCAATCGCAATCAATAAAAAAATGTCTTTAGGTATCGCAAAGCCGAATCTATGGATTTGTTAGCTTGATGGCAAACAACGAGAGGCCATAAGTATGAACTTTTCTTGCATCGAACTTTGGCAATAAAAAATTCTCCGAGCATTAGCTATCAAAAAGCCAAAAATCTGCAGTGCCCTTAAATCAATCAGACAAAAAGGTTTTTGGGTACTGCAAACCCGAAATTCGTTCGAAGACAATCAAAAATTTATATCTTCTTCAACGGTCTCAAGCGTTATCAACAAAGAGCACCGTGCATGTAAATCCAATGTATGAGTACCTAAGAAATATATACTTCACTGACTGGAGTTGATGGTTATAAAAATAATAATAATAAAATTATTATAAAGATAATAGAAATAAATAAAAAACAAAATTTGATATACCATTATCTCACTTATGTTGTGGATGCCATTTACTAAGTCCCAAGGAGTTTAAATATCTCCAAACACTTTTCCCTGCGAAAAATGACTTTGTAGCTATCCACTAGGGTGACTGCAATTAGGGTCAAATTTGAATGTTCAAAGTCACCTTGTAAAAACATAATGAAGATATAGAAAAAAAATTATGTGCAAAGTTTTAAGGCGCTCGGAAAATATTTTACGGTGCCTGCGAGAATTTGGATTTTCAATGCAAGCATACATGTGTTTTGCCAAGTTATTACTTAAGGTAGTAGCCGCGTCGCAGTCACGTTGAAAAGTTTATTCTCCGCTCAATCGATGAAAGCTTCGAAATGTTGCGAAATATCTTTATAACGTAGGTTGAACATCTTATTAGGATGTAAAAACTTATAAAGTAATAAAGAAAACACCTAATACAATGTTAGGAGTTCCAAAGATAACAACATTCCCTCCATCACCTAACCTTCACTTTTGTATGAAACTATCCATTCCGGCTACTCATACGTAGACACTCCGCACTGAGACAAATGTATGGTAAATTCAACCATATATTAACCATATTTTATATTACCCTGAGAGGACAACAATATTTTATAGTCATGGCTACTGCCTAAAATATAGTACTGCTTATGATATTTTAGCAGTTGTGTTAACTATGCTCATATGTTAACCGCAACCAACAATCTTACAAGCATACGTTGATTGCCCAATGCTATATAATAGAGTAGGTTTTCATAAAATGGATATTACCTTACGCTATCAAAAATAGTGATTTTACCATATTGAATGGTATGTCTACTAAATGTATACAGGGTGTCCCATTTTAATCTTACACCTGAATTTTCTCGAAAAATATTGCTCGGACGAAATATTGTGTGCAACAAAACTTCTAGGGATTGAAGGGGGACGTTTGAAAAAAATTTATTTGAGGAGCCAAAATTCAAAATGGCGGCGTTACAAAGGCTGACATGTTTTTTTCAAACGGAAACATAACTTTTTTTATTGCCAAAAAATTTGTCAGCTGAAAACTAAAAACTTTTGTTGAAAAAATTTTTTGATAAAGTTCATAGTTTTCAAGTGAGAACATCATTTTCAATTATTTCAGATGTATCCAGGATTTGTGTGTGTGTGTGTGTGTGTGTGTGTGTGTGTGTGTGTGTGTGTGCGTGCGTGCGTGCGTGCGTGCGTGCGTGCGTGCGTCCGTGCATGCGTGCGTGCGTGCGTGCGTGCGTGCGTGCGTGCGTGCGTGTGTGTGTGTGTGTGTGTGTGTGTGTGTTTTTCTACCCATCGTGATCAAAGTTTGTCAAGGATTTAAAGAAACACGTTTTTCGGCCTGAAAATGGCACAAACGCTCTTAAAATGGAAAAAAACTATTTTTCATCGATTTTCCTCCAAAATTTTCTCATGAAATATCGTCCAAATTTGAAAAAAAAAAACAAAAAAAACCAAAATTTTCAACAAAAAAATTTGATTCTTTTTTTGTTTAAGTGGTCATACATTCGAAAACACACACACACACACACACACAAATCCTGGATACATCTGAAATAATTGAAAATGATGTTCCCACTTGAAAACTATGAACTTTATCAAAAAATTTTTTCAACAAAAGTTTTTAGTTTTCAGCTGACAAATTTTTTGGCAATAAAAAAAGTTATGTTTCCGTTTGAAAAAAACATGTCAGTCTTTGTAACGCCGCCATTTTGAATTTTGGCTCCTCAAATAAATTTTTTTCAAACGTCCCCCTTCCATCCCTAGAAGTTTTGTTCCACACAATAGTTCGTCCGAGCAATATTTTTCGAGAAAATTCAGGTGTAAGATTAAAATGGGACACCCTGTATATAAATTCATATACAGGGTTCATAAATTCAAAAATTCTCAATTGAAAGTACTACCTGTATATTATTGTTTATCATAATTCGTCATTCCCTGACCTCCTGAAATGATTCCTATCGAAAAGAAAATTTCGCCTGAACATGGATTCGAACCTACGACTTACCTACTAGGTGCGCAACTACACTGAGAAAAAAGAATCGTTGAATGTGCAAAATGCATTTTGTTGTCTGGAAATTTTGTTGTTTTAACAGTTGCTCAGACATGCTAAATAAACTACAGTTCACACCACTATACTATTTTACCACCAACTATACTGTTTTGTTATGCCAATCAAAAATCAAGTTGAACGTATTTAAAGATACATTTTGTTAAACCAACTGAATTTTGGATGGTGAATGAATTTTTTTTCCAGTGTAATTTTCCGGGTTTTTTTTACCAATAAAAAATCGAAAATTTTAAGACAAATACAAAAAATGGTTCGATCGAAGTATTGCCCCTCGCTATTTACACAGTTTTGTACTGCATCGTAATTGGCCAAGTGTAGCCCACCCGAGCCATGCGCCATTGACCAGAACAAGTGATAGTCTGAAGGGGCCAGGTCTGGTGAATACGGCGGGTGCAGTAGCAGATCCCATTTCAGTGTTTTTATGGTGTCCTGGACGATGGATCTGCGATGGCACGGAGCGTTGTCGTGCTGCAATATCACACGTTCGTGTCTCGTGTCCCATTCTGGCCGTTTTTCGAGCAATGCGTGGTTCAAATTGATTAGTTGTTGTCGGTAGCGATGCCCATTGACAGTCTCGCCCGGTTTCAGCAGCTCATAGTACACGATTCCTTTCTGGTCCCACCAAACGCAGAGCATTGTCTTTTTTCCGAAGCGATTTAGCCGTGCCGTCGATGTTGACGCTTCGCCAAGTGAAAGCCACGATTTTCTGCGTTTGGGATTCTCGAAATATATCCATTTTTCATCGCCAGTAACAATTCGATGCAGAGAACTCTTTCTGTTCTGCCGTAAAAGCAAAATTTCGGAAGTGGCTCTTCGATTTTCCATTTGTCTCTCAGTCAACTCATGCGGCACCCACTTCCCTTCCTTATGAATTTTACCCATGACGTGCAAACCTCAAGATCATGGCGTGCAACAGAAGATCAAATGCCTCGGCAAGTTGATCTTCTGTTCGAGTGTCATCTTCATCCAATAACGCTTGCAGATCAGCGTCTGCAAATGTATGCGGTCTTCCCGAGCACTCCTTGTCCCCAGTCTCAAAATCGCCACTTCTGAACCACTTGAACCAATCTTCACACGTTGTTTTGGATGACATATGTTCGCCGTAGGCCTCCTCAAGTAACCGACGTGCTTCAGCTGCTGTTTTTTTTAGGTTGAAGCAGAAAAGCAATGCTTCTCGCAAATGCTGTTTATTTGGCACAAACTTTGACATTTTTGAGGTTAGAAAAAAGGTCGTTGTGTTGCGATATTTGTTTATATTACGACTGGGTATTCTTAACAGATGTCCAAGCTATAAAGACACCGAATTTCAGACCTGTATGCCGACTACATGTGTCGCTAGCGCCATCCATGTGTGAAACCCGGGAACTTAGTTACCCACCTAGTATGTCATTTTGTGTACTTATGTTATTTTCATCCCAGATTTGGCATGGTACATAAAAGTAATTCCAGCTGCAATTCCGAATAGCTGTTACCCCCGATACAGGTGGAATTTTGCACAGATCATCTTTTTGATAATATATGCCACTGCTTAAGGCATCTGGCCACCATGTAATTTTTTTTCTTCGTTTTTTAATAAACCCTGAACTGTTAAGAACAATTTAAGGCATAGTACGTATTGAAAAACGCAAAATTGACCATGTTACGGTTATTTTTCGGCAGAGAGGTTGAGCCGCTGCGGGCGGTCGACCGTGCGGTTCGATCCGTGTTTATAGGCCTCCGAAGTAACTTTCGTGGTGGCGCCCCGTAACGGCTGCCGGTGGCAAAACTTGGATTGGCGCATGACGGTTAAGTCAAACTGGCACAAACACGAAAGAGCTAGGCTTGAGCAAGCATCATCGATTGGAGATCTTACATTGTAAATGGAATGTGCTTGTAAATAAAATTAAATAGTGTGATGGAAGTAATAACGATTACTTGCGGATTTCAATGTATCCTCATGACTTCCTTTCGTCCTAAAAGCAACGTCGATTCGGAAAACCATAAAAATGGAGTTCTGGATTCCTCGCTTCCGTGTGGGGACAACCCTCAACACAACATTTGCGATTAGCCCCTTCAACCGATCGAGAACCCATCACGTTTATTAATTTATAATGCTTGTTTACGCTGTTTTTACAACGTAAACATCACACGCGGTACTGTCATTCACGCAAACACCTGATTTAAATGGCGACCGGCATACTGCACTAGCAGACGAAAACCAATCCAAGTTTTGCCAAAACTCGCCGCAAGGGTGCGCCACAAGAGTTACTTCGGAGGCCTATAACTCGCACGGTTTAGCTCACGCAGCCGTCCTATTGTGTCCTTTTGTATAGATTAGTCGTTTACTCTGTGTTACCTAGTATAGTGTGAGAACGCTTCCCTGAAGCCAGACCCGTTATTTCTAATTTCACGAGCGTCAGTCCATATTCGACAAGTAACACAGAAGCACGTGAAAATATTTTAACGATGATGTCACGAAAAAAATGGAAAAAACCAACGTCTCGACATTATGTGGACGAAAAGGGTTCGAGGAGTCGAAGACGTCGATCGAGTAGTATGAAAAATAAAAATCGCCCGCCCAATCGATACGAAATGGAGCAGGAAGAGGCGAGTACCGGTGCAGCCAGATCGCGCGTAAAAGTTACCCCCTCTCTAGTCTCTTACGCGCCCATCACACAATCATAGTAGCGCGTGTCCGTGAGCGAGCGACGTTCGGACATCTTCGGAAAGAGCCGAGCACAAGGCCGAAACGAAGGCTTCGAGGGAAAAAGCAATCTAAGCACGACTTGCGCGTGACGTCACCCGACGGCACACGCGAGGCTTTTAGATGATTTCAATGCTTATTTAGCTCTTGATTCTCTGCGTTATTAATGTATACAAAAAAATGTATCGCGCACTCTGATCGCTTATTTTTTTAGTTTATACGTTAATTTAAATATAATAATAAATCTAAAATACAACTTATTTATCTTATATAAAATTGTTACGCTTTACTCACACCGGTCCTTATGCCAAATAAATTATAATTCATAAAAGTAAGCGGAAATATATTTATATTCGTATTATTATATTAATTCTCATACTTTCATCAAGCGATAAAGCATTATCCCCAAAAACAAGCCGATCATCCATCCGGCCGCAAATTGTAAGTACCAGAAAGTGCACATATTCTACAAGCGATGAGATGGTTCCATTGGTAGCGTTCCTGGCTTCGGTCCGCAGGGGCCCCTAGGGCAAATTTTTCTCCAAATTTTTCATAATTTCTCATATTTCAGTCACATCTGAGATTTTCGGAGAAAAAACGATTTAAAACAGATTCAAGTACTGGTCTATTTCCCAAAAACACATTTTTTTACTTAAAATTCATGATTTCTTATTTTTTTCCCGGAAATTGCTCTTTTTCCTATGACCTGAGTGAACGGCTGCGGAGATATTCGGAGAAAAGTTAAAGATGAAAAGAAATGAGATTTTCGTTTAAAAAACTTTTCATTATTATTATTTTTTTCCGGAAATTTACCTTTTTCCTATTACCTGAGTGAACGGCTGCGGAGATATTCGGAAAAAATTTGAAGATGAAAAAAATGAGATTTTCGTAAAAAAAACTTGATATTATTTTTTTTTTCTGAAAGTTTTTCTTTTTCCTATTGAGTGAACGGCTGCGGAGATATTCGGAGAAAAGTTGTAGATGGAACAAAAATGAGATTTTCGTAAAAAAAACTTATTACATTTTTTTATCCCTCATAATTCTGAGAAATAATGAATTTCCGAAATTTTTGCAAATATTATTTTCCTTAAAGGGTAACACCACTGTAACGGCCTGCCACGAAGCGTTTTAGACAAATAATACTTGGGGTAATTATTAAGCATATATTGAAGTATATTGCAAAAAAATATTATGGGAAAATATTACAAAATGGCGAGACTGCAGCAAATTCTTCCGAGGCATGTTGAACTTAAGGTGCTCTACGGCACGCAGTATAACTGGTGCCAATTTTAATCTGGATAAAATAATTTTTTTTAATCAAATCTAGATGAGTGTAGCTAGTGAACCACGTAGGGGATTTTAGAAATATTGGTTTTTGAGTAATTGCCGAGTATTTGACTAAAAATGTTCATTTAGACTTAATAAAACAAAATTCTTTTTTTTAGATTAAAATTGGCATAGTTATACTGCGTGCCGCAGAGGTTCGACATGCTTCGGAAGAATTGCTGCAGTGTCGCCATTTTGTAATATTTTCGAATAAAAATGTATAGCCATATACTTAAATATATGCTCAATAAATACCGCAAGTATTATTTGTTGATCACATTTTCTTCCACCAAAAAAAATTACCACTGTGATTAAAATGAAATATTCGGAAAAATTCGAAAAAAAATCGGAGAAACTCGGATGTTTGCGTAAAAATAGTTGTCCGCAAAACTCCGAATTCTTCATATTTGTTCCAATTCATAGAAAAAATCGGAAAAATTTTCCGGAAAAAATCGGAGTTTTTCGGATAAAAATTTGCACTAGGGGCGCGGGATCGTACCCCGCGCTCAGTGCTTTTTATTTTTAATTATTATTTCTATTAATTCTTATTTGATTATGATAATGCTTTATCGTTTGATGATAATGCATGCTTGATGAAAGTAAATGAGAATGAATATAATAATACGAATATAAATATATTTCCGCTTACTTTTATGAATTACAATTTATTTGGCATAGGGACGGGTGTGAGTAAAGCGCAAACAATTTTTTAGAAGATAAATAAGTTGTAATTTAGATTTATTATTGTATTTAAATTAACGTACAAACTGATAAAGTAAGCGGTCAAAGTGCGCGATACATTTTTCGACACTAAAAGATAACTAATTAAAATAATAATGATAACTAATAAAAATAACTAATCAAATAAGAATTAATAGTAATAATAATTAAAAATAAAAAGCACTGAGCGCGGGGAACGATCCCACACCCGTAGTGCAAATATTTTCCGAAAAACTCCGATTTTTTCCGAAAAAATTTTCAGATTTTTTCCGAATTTTTCTATGAATTGGAAAAAATATGATGAATTCGGAGTTTTGCGGACAATTATTTTTACGCAAACATGCGAGTTTCTCCGAATTTCTCCGATTATTTCATCATTTTAATTACGATCACGGGAAAATCTCGGAAATTATATGAAGACTTTACCACTGTAACGGCCCTGTAACACCACTGTAACGGCCTTACAAAAAGCGGACTTTTAAAAAAAAATTTTTTTGGCGGCACAAAATGTGATAAACAAACAATACTTGCGGTATTTATTAATCATATATTTAAGTATATTGCTAGAATTTTTTATCCGAAAATATTACAAAATGGCGACACTGCAGCAATTCTTCGGAAGCATGTCGAACCTCTGCGTCACGCAGTATAACTGTGCTAATTTTAATCTAAAAAAAAGAATTTTGTTTTATTAAGTCTAAATGAATATTTTTAGTCAAATACTCGGCAATTATTCAAAAATCAATATTTCTAAAATCCCCTACGTGGTTCACTAGCTACACTCATCTAGATTTAATTTTAAAAAATTATTTTGTCCAGATTAAAATTGGCACAAGTTATACTACGTGCCGCAGAGCACGTTCAACATGCCTCGGAAGATTTTTCTGCAGTGTCGCCATTTTGTAATATTTTCCCATAAAATTTTTTTGCAATATACTTCAATATATGCTTAATAATTACCCCAAGTATTATTTGTCTAAAACGCTTCGTGGCAGACCGTTACAGTGGTGATAACCCCTTAAGGAAAATAATGTTTGCAAAAATTTCGGAAATTCATTATTTCTCAGAATTATGAGGGATACAAAAAATGTAATAAGTTTTTTTTTAAGAAAATCTCATTTTTTTCATCTATAACTTTTCTCCGAATATCTCCGCAGCCGTTCACTCAATAGGAAAAAGAAAAAGTTCCGGAAAAAAAATAATATCAAGTTTTTTTTACGAAAATCTCATTTTTTTATCTTTAAATTTTCGCCGAATATCTTCGCAGCTGTTCACTCAGGTAATAGGAAAAATAGAAATTTCCGGAAAAAAATAATAATAATAAAAAGTTTTTTTAACGAAAATCTCATTTCTTTTCATCTTTAACTTTCCTCCGAATATCTCCGCAGCCGTTCACTCAGGTCATAGGAAAAAGAGAAATTTCCGGGAAAAAAATGAGAAATCATGAATTTTCAGTAAAAAAAAAAGTGTTTTTGGGAAATAGACCAGTACTTGAATCTGTTTTAAATCATTTTTTCTCCGAAAATCTCAAATATGACTAAAATATGAGAAATTATGAAAAATTTGAAGAAAAATTTGCACTAGGGGCCCCTGCGGACCGAAGCCAGGAACGCTACCAACGGGACCATCTCATCGCTTGTAGAATATGTGCACTTTCGGGTACTTACGATTCGCGGCCGGATGGATGATTGGTTTATTTTTGGGGATAATGCTTTATCGCTTGATGAAAGTATGAGAATTAAGATAATAATACGAATATAAATATATTTCCGCTTACTTTTATGAATTATAATTTATTTGGCATAAGGACGGGTGTGAGTAAAGCGTAAACAATTTTATATAAGATAAATAAGTTGTAATTTGGATTTATTATTATATTTAAATTAACGTATAAACTAAAAAATACGCGATCAGAGTGCGCGATACATTTTTTTGTATACATTAATAACGCAGAGAATCAAGAGCTCAAACAGCAATGAAATCATCTAAAAGCCTCGCGCGTGCCGTCGGGTGACGTCACGCGCGAGTCGTGCTCAGATTGCTTTTTCCCTCGAAGCCTTCGTTTCGGCTTGGCCGCACATGAACGTGCTCAGCGTCCATGCATTGGTGTCGCTGCCGAAGGCGCTTCCGAAGATGTCCGAGCGTCACTCGCTCACGGACACGCGCTACTATAATTGTGTGATGGGCGCGTAAGAGACTAGAGAGGGGGTAACTTTTACGCGCGATCTGGCTACACTGGCGAGTACGAGTCGATCGGCAAAAATATTGAAGGCCAGTGAGAAATCTGAGTAGCGATTAGTGCGAATTTCGGATATCGAATTATCAACTTTGTGACCGTTTTTTCTGCGATTAGTAACGTCGTGAAGTGCAAAAAGTGCAACGATGACATTCAGTTTTCGGAATCGAGTATTCGTGGACTCGGTTTCAAGTTAGTGGTGTCGTGTGACTTGTGTGAACCAATCACAGTTGATTCAAGTCCTCTTATTAGCCACAAGGCGTACGACATAAATCGACGAATCGTATTCGCATTTCGATTGTTGAGAATTGGTCACAAAGGAATTGATGAATTTTGTGGCATCATGGATTTACCGAAAGCGATATATCACTCGTTTTACGACACCGTTGTCAAACAAATTCACACTGCTGCAGAAAGTGTATGCAACATATTAATGGAAAATGCTGGGAAAGAAGAACAAAAATTAACAACAGAAATGGGAAAAGGCACAGGGTTGACTGTTTCTGGCGATGGAACTTGGCGCAAACGAGGTTACTCTTCGCATTATAGCATATCGACGATTATTGGATATAACTCAGGGAAAGTGATAGATATAATAATTAAATCTCCTTACTGCAAAGCTTGTGAGTATTGAAGTAAGAATCTTGGCACCATTGAATTCGAGCGGTGGGAAGAAGATCACAATGAAGAATGTTCCGTCAATCATGAAGGGTCCGCTGGAAAAATGGAAGTCGACAGCATAGTGGAAATATTTTCGAGGTCGATAGAGAAATATAATGTCTGTTACGCAAATTACATTGGAGATGGAGATTCAAAAACGTATAAAGGAATTGTTGACGCCAATCCATACGAAGAAAAAGTGATGAAAAAAGAATGCATAGGTCATGTGCAGAAAAGAATGGGCACACGACTTCGTAAAGTATTGGGTGTAGAACTCGGTCCGCTTTTTGCTTAAAATACGCACTTATTTGAATGATAAAATGAATTAATACATTAATCAAAATATTGTCCATCGCTAGTCACTACTTTTCCCCATCTTTCTAGTAATTTATGAATTCCGTCGCGGAAAAAGCGTTCATCTTTTGAAGCCAAGAATGAATCGAACCAATTTTTGATACCCTGTTGTGACGTGAAACGTATTCCAGTCAAAGCGTTCTGCATCGATCGAAACAAATGGTAGTCGGAAAAGGCAAGGTCTGAGCTATAAGAGCCAGAATTTCCCACCCGCTATTTTCCAAATAGTTTTTAACCATAATAGCAACCTGAGCCCGAGCGTTGTCATGTTGAAAGATTATGGACTCGTGTCTGGTCGCACATTTTGGACGTTTTTCGGCTATAGCCCGCTTTAAACGGATTAATTGTTGCCTGTAGCTGTACACCATAAACTTCCCCAAGCATTCGGTGGGCTTCAGCTGCACTTTTCTTCTAATTGAAACAGAAAATCAACACTTCCCGCAAATGGTGCTTATTTGGGACGAAATTCGACATTTTCACCGCAGTAAAAATTAGCCTTGATGCGCAAAACTCAAAGGTCTGTAAACGATATTTGATTAAGAGATGATGATACTTCACGATACAGCAAAAATCAGCTGTTGCCGTCAACCATTTATAGCACCTAGAGCCGTCTTTTGAAAACGGACCGAACTAAGTTGCACACCTAATAAAAAAAAAGAAAAAAGCGGGCTTGGTGGCAAAGGAAAGCTAACCGACAAGCTAATCAATGAGCTAATGGTATATTACGGTCTCGCTATTCGAAGATTCTCCCATTCAAAAGACAAAATGAAAAAAGCGATTCAGGCAACATTCATGCACAAGATCTCGACCGACGAAAATCCGCAGCATGACAATTGTCCTCCGGGAAATGATTCGTGGTGCTCTTGGCAAATATCAAAAGCGATGGGCACTTTAGACGAATATGCGCATAAGAATGCACTACCTCAAATTGTTCAAGATGCCATTCGACCTATTTATGAAGACCTCACTTCAGATGATTTGTTAGAACGGTGTAAAGGAGGCTTCACACAAAACAGTAATGAAAGCGTCAACGCCGTCATCTGGTCGATGGCTCCAAAAACGAGCGGTGCGAATATCGTCGAAACTGCCACTCATATTGCTACCAGCACTTTCAACGATGGGTATAAGAGTATTCTTCTGATGATGAATGTGTTGAACCTAATCATCGGAGATCGCTGCTACAGTTTCTGCACTGCAGTCGATGAGGAGCGATGCACTACAGCAAACGTTCGCGCCCAAAAAAATACAAAAGAAGCACGAACAGCACGAAGAGCTTTTCAAAAAAAGGCCCAAGACTCTCAATCAGCTGCCGAAGGAGACGTCTATGGCCCAGGAATCGCTGATTGAAGGTAAGACTCGCAAAAACCGCACCGTCAGCTGAATAACTGCACATTTACTTTCTTTTGCGATTATCTCGAAACTACATTTTTTAAACTTACACTATCGAAATATCGTAATCTATCGGTCCGATTGCTTTAAAATTTGTACACAATACTCTTAGATACATTATCTAAAATGTCACGTAGGATTTTTGCGATAACTTGATTAGATTGTGTTTTATTATTGTTTTTGCTCTAAAAATTTCTGTGAAAAATACAAATTTTTTTCTTCGGCTCACCATAATTTTTCTAATGGTCGAAAAAAACCGTTACTCTACATTGTAGCGACACTACTCATGAATGAGCTGATTTTTTTTCAGATGTGACATGACCGGGTAACAGCTGGGACAACGACCGCGCGTATCGTGTGGAGGGCCTCCGCAGCAATGTGCATAACGGCGCCATTTTTTAATATTTTTAACGGAAATTTATTAACGTTATTCTCAAAGCCCTTTCTGACGTTGTATAAAAAAATAAGAATATTCCGGCCCATACTTTCGAGTTTATTTTTTTTTAATATACCCATTTTTCGATCGGCCAAGGTGGCCAGAAGCCTTAACTGGATTTTTGGCACAACGCAATAGTTTTCGAAATATCGAATTTTAAAAACCGATAAATCAATGCGCTAATATATGTATATCGAGCATAGCGTGCTACGGCTGTCTCTACTTTATTGACACGTTCCACAAATGATTTACGTATTCACTATAGGATTACCCTAATTTTGTTCGTATAGTCACTTTTTGTGAGATGGTGTAACAATTTATACTCAACAAGTGTTAATGTTAACTATATAAATAGTACAAACTTGCACTGAGCAAAATGTCCATAGTATTTATGAAAAAACGCCCATGGTAGAAGTAGGCATAGTTAAATTCTCTATAGTTTATTGACATCGTAATCATAATATGGTTAACACAACTATAAACGTTTATCTAATCATGCCGTTTTGTAATGCGTTTGATTATCTAGTTTCCCCGAAATAATGATTAACTACTGTAAAAGGCTTTATAATATCGATATAGTTAATTCAGTTGATATGTTTACAATACTTAGTAGTTATTTCGGCGATAAAGGATAGTCCAGCACGCCACCAAAGTTATATGTTTAGATATACTTTTCGCTTATAGTTGTGTTAACCATATTATGATTACGGTGCCAATAAACTATACGGGATTTTACTATCCCCTCTTTTGCCGTGGGCGTCTTTCATAAATACCATGTACTTTGCTCTCAGTGCAGCATTAGTATTTGTGCGCCGATTTTGTGATATAGCTGAATTAACCATATCGATATTGTAAAGTCTTTTACAATAGCAGTGTATAGTAATTTTGGAGATACTAGATAGTCAAACACGTCATAGCTGTGATAACCATATTATTATTGCGGTGACAATAAATTATAGGGAAGTCGACTCTTTTACCATGCGCGTTTTTTTGTTACTACTATACACTTTTCTCTCAGTATGCGTATACGGATATGCACACACTACTGTAGTCTAGCCAACGCGGCGATCGTGGCAACGTCGCAAGCCCAGCGAATTTTTTTCGTGATATATAGTGTAAACGGAAATGCAAAAGTTGAGCTGTGTCCGGAATAATGGAACGAGTGCAACATAAAGGCAAGTTTCGGAAACGAAAGAAGAACCATGGATAGGTTATGAACACCGAAAATATGGGTACATAGTATCGTGAATTGCTGAATTGATGAATTTCACTTCGATCAATTGATGATAACTTTTTTTTTATTGTTTCAACGATTTTTTTATTTTTTCATTTACTAATTTTGACCTAGTAATATATATACATAAGTATATCAAAAACTAAATATGAAAAATCTGCCGCGTCTCGATACATTTTCTACCGATGAACGCGCCGAACGGTTGAAGCGCTGCCAGATCGCCGGCTCTAGTCTGCTCCAGTCGCTTCGTAGCGCTAGCGTCGCTAGATATTGTTTAATTTAAATCGCTATATCACGTTACTAGACGGTCAAAATTCATGATTTGTTTTTACCCACTTCTTGATGTGTTCCTTTGTAATTGGGCATTTTTTAAGAAAAATCTGTAGACAAGTTTCGACATTATTGCATGAAATGTGAAATTTTTCACCGTCCCCCATAACAACATGTGTTAAACTGGGCAATCTTTGATTGCCAATATCCCGAATACAGAACGGTGAACCCTTGTGAAATTTTGCAGGCACTCACTTAATATTGTCTTGAATGTGTCGTCAAAATAAAAAAAAACTATAGAAAAACGCCTCGGCGAGACTACTACCGTAATTATTTCTCATGCTTAGGATATTGATGGGAAAAATCTGAGATTTGGCACACATATTGTACACATTATGAGGTATATGCCCAAATTTTTACAAATTTGTCGAGCAATAATTGTCATTATTACTAACTTTACAATGACAACCTCGTTATCACTTTTTGAGTTTCTTTCATCAAAGACTATTTATTGATGTTTTAATGCAATTGTCGACTTGACTGCATGCACAACAAACAAGTTCGATTTGTATAAAAAGATTTTATACAATCGTTTTGATTCACATTAAGACATAGTTCACAGCTTCGTTCGCGAATGCTGCTCTCGATCATGATTAAAATTTGTTTAAACAAATATATGATTACCTAAAAATAAATTCCCCTGTACGCGAAGATGCTCGGGAAAAAATTCCGAATCATTTTTGGTATTTGAACGAAGAAAGTGCTGCGATGGCATTTTTTTATGAAGGCATTCCCGCTAATATTAAAAGAAAAATGGCAAAAATAATTACAAATGCGCTGTCTGAACATGAAAATCACACCAAAATTCTTAAACGATATGAAATTTCTCGGTCAGACGTTGCCTATTCGACGAGTGAAAACATTGATTTTTTCATAAGCCCCCAATCGATAACGTTTTTCAGAATATTCCAGATCGGCTGTAGCTTCCTAAATAACGACGTGGCCGAGTGGTATTTGGACAAAAATTATCAGTTGCGTTCGCAAATTGTCAAAAAAATACGGATCGTTAATGACGTCGCGGAAAGAGGAATCAAGCCCATTACTGATTATAATAATATATCGACATGCGACGAGGAATAGAACCAATTCATTGTTCAAGTTGTCCGTGAATACCAAAAAATGTATCCAAATGTAACCAAATGTAAACTCAAGCCGACCGCTCCACTAATCAAATTTTACTTTGGCACCTTTTTATATGAGTTTTAATTTGCAAATGATGTTTATTCGATAATTGTAGTATTTGTAGCGATAATTTATTTCAGTGCAAAGAATTTGTGGCTCAGGTTTGATTCGAAGTTGAAATTAAATTTTAAGGAGTGTTTATACTTCTGACAGAAATAAAACTTTTCTATAATGTTTAAGTTTTTGTCAGGTCAAAAGTTGCATTAAAACGTGAATAAAAAGTCTTTGATGAAGGAAACTAAAAAAAAATACGAGGTTGTCATTGCACAGCTAGTAATAATGACAATTATTGCTGGAAAAATCTGTAAAAATTTGGTCATATACCTCATAATGTGCACAATATGTGTGCCAAGTTTCAGATTGTTCCCATTAATATCGTAAGCATGAGAAATAATTCAATAACTCTTTAGGACAAATTCGTAAACTTTTTGTTCAAATGGGAACGTTGTAGCCTTTGAATAGACGCGTCGATCAAGTATTTGATCATCACTCTCCGATAATATCTTCATCCACAAACAATAAAATACAATTGAAAATGAAATACCAAAAAAAAAATTTTATTGAATAACTCAAAAACAATCGATTTTTCGGGTATGGTTTACATCTATGAAATGTAGAAAATAATTTTCTCTATATTTTCGTTTCTATGGACAACTCTTGAATTTTGCTTTTTCCAACCCCTCTCGGGGATTGGACATGAAAAATGGAATTCTGGGAAAACTATTGACCGCACGAATTCGCCGCCGTGGAACAATTTGTAGCTTGAACCCTCAGCTACATTTTCGTCCACAGCACCAATCTCGTATCTCTTTATTTTCGGTCAATAGTTTTCCCAGCATTTCATTTTGCATTTTCAACCCCCGAGAGGGGTTTGCAAAACTAAAATTCAAGGGTGGTTCATAGAAACGAAAATATAGAGAAAATTATTTTCTACATTTCGTACATTTAAACCATCCCTGAAAAATGGATTGTTTGTGAGTTATTCAATAAACATTTTTTTGTTTATATTTGAACATTTTTTTGGGGGGTGAAGATATTATCGGAGAGGATTATCGAAGAGGGATGATCTAATACTCGATCGGCGCGTCTTTTTAAGGGCTACGACGTTTTCATTTGAACAAAAATTGTATGAATTTTTCCTAAAGAATTTTCGAGATAAAACTAATTTTTCAAAAATTCACCCCGCTTTTTCACCCCCAAAATTAACTTCCACGACTTCGGCGCTGTGGACAAAAACAAAGCCCGGATTTTTCTGAACACATTGTCTCCCGGCGCCGACCTCGTCGGGGTTGTAGTTTGGCATTAATCCACCCGCATCCCCCTTGAACCCCTAAAAAAAACCTACACCCCGATTTTTAGACAAACTTGGATTTAGCAACCGCGGAACCTACGATATCACCTGTCAAAAACTAGCCTTCTTCTATTTTTTTCCGATTCCAATATACAGCACGACTGTATATAGGAAAACTGTAACTAAAGGGCTCATCACTGAGTTTATCTGTAGTTGACAGATCATTAATTTAGTTACCATTCATATAACCAACCGAGGGTAACCAAGTTTTTAATGCGGTTATTTGATGAGGTTGAAGAATAATTTGACTTCGTTGAAACACAATAATGCATAATTCACTGCCAAGAACAGGCATGTTGCCATGATCTTAAAAATACTATCACCAATCGCCATCTGACTAAGCAATTTCATTGTTTTTAATGTGAGAGTTGCGTAGTTGAAAGGTCGAAATCATCCGCCGAGCTTTTTTTTCTTAACCATGTGTACTTGGGTGGTTCGTACGTCGTGTTTTTCTATAATGGTGATATCAATGTTTTGTTATAATATGGTGGCTTTTTTGATAAAAATAAAACATTTTGAATAAGATTATTTTTAAAGTTTTATAATTTTGTGTACGACATTACTCGTACACTTGCATAGCACGTACATCGCACGTGGCCATTTTATAAATATATACATATTTTTGAATAACTGATTAATAGAAAAATGTAATGAAACTATTGTTAAAATCGGTGTAGATCTAGGATCAGTAGAATACATGAAATCAGCATACAAAAATCGATCATCCAAAACTGCACTTCCTGCAAAATTATCCCCGACGCACAATACGGATTCCGATTTAAACATTCTACTACACACGCCATCAATAAACTATTTTCTGATATTAGTAAACATCTTACCACACATCACATAGTAGGTGCCATTCTCATCGACTTGGAAAAAGTGTTCGACTCGGTCTGGTTAATCGGACTAACGTACAAACTAATTACAAAAAAGAATTCCCTCCACACTGTTGTAGTCTGAGATGGAAATCATACTTCCACAACACAATTGTCTATAACAGAAGGCCTCCAACAAGGAACTATCACATTCCTTATACTATTCAACATCTAGACCTGTAATATTTTGAACTCGTTTAACCTGAACAGCAAAAATAACATATTCAATAGCTTACGCCGATGACACAATGATCTACACTGCAAGGAAGAACATGTTAGCTATACAAAACACCCCGTGAAAAATTTGCCGGCGCTTAAGATGCGGCCGACGCTTGGTACGATATTCAGCACCAACCACTAATACCCAGTGTTGGTCCTTTAGACGGGCCAATGATTTGGCCATGATTCTGCCAGTGCTCATTTGAAGCATGGCAAACCAACGAACACCCAACCTTGGGTCCAATATCGATTACCAACTGTCAGCCAACTATGGGGTCCCAGTGTTGGTCCCGAACATGGGCCAATCGGTTGATCATGGGTTTGCCAGTCTCGAATTCGAGCTCGGCACACCATCGAAGAGCCAACGCTGGGCCAGTACTAATTAATGACCGTCGGCCAATTGTCGGGGCGAGCGCAGGCCCTGAGTCTGAGCCAATCGTTTGACCATGGTTTTGCCAATGCTTATTTTTAGCATGGCAAACTGACGAATTGCCAATCCTGGCCCAACACTGGCTTTGAACGGTATAGTCCATACATATATACAAGAATGCTTTTTTCCGTATTTTATTATTAAATGTTTTTTTATTATCGCTGCATGCAATTTTTTACGTCCTATGATAATAAAAACACACAATTACTGTTATCTGAAATTCACTTTATTAAAAATAAAATTGATTTATACTAAAGTTTTGTGGTGTATTAAACAAATGCCGAGTTATTATGATAGTATTAAGAAACGTCGAGTGTTAAAACGACGACAAAAATGAGAAGACTCTTTACAGCAGGTTAGGATCAGAGGCAACGAAACAAAAAGACAAGTAGATAGTGAAACAAATTTGGAAACATGCCACGGAAAAGTGCTTGTGCATAACGATGTTAGTGAATCTAATAATTCTTTCCATGAACAATCATCGAGCACAGAAACTTGTGAATCTGATCCATTGTTGGCTAAGCATTGGGATGTTTTGACAGCCCTACACTGGGCCAACACTAGCCCGAATATTGCGTCAACAATATGAAGCCGACCATAGCCCTACTATGGGCCGGTGATCACGCCAATCGTCAGCCAAAGATCGTGATCTCTTTAGCCCAATGTTGGGCCAATGCCCGGCCAACTGTTAAGATTTCCGGTAAGCCTACTATTGGCCAACCCTACATCCCAGCGTTGGGCCGAAGAGATCACTCCTACCGTGGCGCAACACTAAACCTGTAGTGCTGCCGTTCATCGGCCAATGGTAGAATGTGATTGGCGTGACGTTGGCTCGAGGTTGGGTCGGTTGCATCGTTTTTCACGGGCCCAATGTTGGGCCAATACCCAGCCAACTGTTAGGATTTCCGGTAAGCCTACTATTGGCCAACCGTACATGCCAGCGTTGGGCCGAAGAGATCACTCCTACCGTGGCGCAACACTAAGCCGGTAGTGCTGCCGTTCATCGGCCAATGGTAGAATGTGATTGGCGTGACGCTGGCTCGAGGTTGGGTCGGTTGCGTCGTTTTTCACGGGACGTTACAACCTATTACGCAATGTGAAACCTAAAAATCAACCCGCAAAAATGCGAAACAATCCTTTCGAACCTCTCACCTTAGTTGGACAGATCGCACACTAAAAACAGTTTCGCACATCACGACCCACAACCCAGATACCAGAGAACCTGTTAGAATCCCCCACAAAAAAACATAGTCAAATGTCTAGGGGTAAATATCGACAATCTTATGAGATGCAACATACGCCCAATACTAACTATCGCGGCCCCAGTTGAAGTGTTTTTACCCGACAGCCCGAAACTGCTTAAGAGCCGCCTTATTTAAATACCGCTCCCCTCAATCAGACTACAGACACAGATTGAAAAACTCCATACCGTATAACGCTGTCGACATACCTAGAATAGACACCCGTGAAAAACGACGCAACCGACCCAACCTCGAGCCAGCGTCACGCCAATCACTTTCTACCATTGGCCGATGAACGGCAGCACTACCGGCTTAGTATTGCGCCACGGTAGGAGTGATCTCTTCGGCCCAACGCTGGCATGTACGGTTGGCCAATAGTAGGCTTACCGGAAATCCTAACAGTTGGCCGGGTATTGGCCCAACATTGGGCCCGTGAAAAACGACGCAACCGACCCAACCTCGAGCCAGCGTCACGCCAATCACATTCTACCATTGGCCGATGAACGGCAGCACTACCGGTTTAGTGTTGCGCCACGGTAGGAATGATCTCTTCGGCCCAACGCTGGGATGTACGGTTGGCCAATAGTAGGCTTACCGGAAATCCTAACAGTTGGCCGAGTATTGGCCCAACATTGGGCTAAAGAGATCATGATCATTGGCTGACGGTTGGCGTGATCACCAGCCCATAGTAAGGCTAAGGTTGGCTTCATAATGTTGGCGCAATATTCGGGCTAGTGTTGGCCCAGTGTAGGGCTGTCAAAACAACCCAATGCTTAGCCAACAATCGTTCAGATTCACAAGTTTCTGTGCTCGATGATTGCTCATCGAAACAATTATTAGATTCACTAACATCGTTATGCACAATCACTTGTTCGTGGAATGTTTCCAAATTTGTTTCACTATCTACTTGTCTTTTTGTTTCGTTGCCTTTGATCCTAACCTACTGTAAAGAGTCTTCTAATTTTTGTCGTCGTTTTAACACTCGACGTTTCTTAATACCATCATAATAACTCGCCATTTTTTTAATACACCACAAAACTTTAGTATAAATCAATTTTATTTTTAATAAAGTGACTTTCAGATAACAGTAATTATGAGTTTTTATTATCACAGGACGTAGAAAATTGCATGCAGCGATGATAACAAAATATGTAATAATAATATACGTAAACAAGCATTCTTGTATATATGTATGGACTATACCGTTCAAAGCCAGTGTTGGGCCAGGATTGGCAATTCGTCAGTTTGCCATGCTAAAAATAAGCATTGGCGAAACTACGGTCAAACGATTGGCTCAGACTCAGGGCCTGCGCTCGCCCCGATAATTGGCCGACGGTCATTATTTAGTACTGGCCCAGCGTTGGCTCTTCGATGGTGTGCCGAGCTTCAATTCGAGACTGGCAAACCCATGATCAACCGATTGGCCTATGTTCGGGGCCAACACTAGGACCCGATAGTTGGCTGACAGTTGGTAATCTATGTGTGGCCCAAGGGTGGGTGTTCGTTGGCTTGCCCTGCTTCAAATGAGCACTGGCAGAATCATGGCCAAATCATTGGCCCGTATAAAGGACCAACACTGAGTATTAGTGGTTGGTGCTGAATATCGTACCAAGCGTCGGCCGCATCTTAAGCGCCGGCAAATTTTTCACGGGCAACATCACAATGAAACTCCTACCCTAGATCCACTTGTCACCAATTATTCGATAGGTACTGAATACATGCAGCCACAATCCTTTATCCTACACGTCAGAGCAGAAATAATCCAGGACTATAACAATGTATCGATACTCTATCATTGGAAAAGACACGCAGCCAACAACAAGCTCCCTGAAAACTACTGGTGCGCAACTAAGTTTCCGGGTTTCACACATGGATGGCGCTAGCTTGGACATCTGTTAAGAATACCCAGTCGTAATATAAACAAATATCGCAACACGACGACCTTTTTTCTAACCTCGAAATTGTCAAAGTTTGTGCCAAATAAACAGCATTTGCGGGAAGCATTGCTTTTTTGCTTCAACCTAAAAAAACAGCAGCTGAAGCACGTCGGTTACTTGAGGAGGCCTACGGCGAACATACCATCACAAACAACGTGTGAAGATTGGTTCAAGCGGTTCAGAAGTGGCGATTCTGAGACTGGGGACAAGGAGCGCTCGGGAAGACCGCAAACATTTGCGGACCCCGATCTGCAAGCGTTATTGGATGAAGATGACACTGAAACAGAAGATCGACTTGCCGAGGCATTAAATGTGACTCGACAATGTATTTCGAAACGTTTGCACGCGATGGGAAAAATTCATAAAGAAGGAAAGTGGGTGCCGCATGAGTTGACTGAGAGACAAATGGATGGAGAACAGAAAGAGTTTCCTGCATCGAATTGTTACTGGCGATGAAAAATGGATTTATTTCGAGAATCCCAAATGCAGAAAATCGTGGCTTTCACTTAAGGGGTAATTTTCACTTAAGGGGTAACTTTCACATCTAATACTTATTCTTTACACAAAATACAAATGCAAAAATCTGTAAACTACATTAATATAATTTGTATCGCGAAATTTGTAGAACAAATAAAGTGTCTGAAGAGGATCCGAACCAAGGATCGAAACGTAAACGAGCAGAAAAAACTCCTTTTTTTCTTTCCACCACGACCTTGGAAATCTCACGGGCCGAAATCGAAGCCGATTCCTCAACATCACGTCTTAAGGGGTAAGGCCACTGTAAATTTTGCCAGACGAAAATTTGGCCATCGAAGGACAAATGTATGGTGCTGGGATTGCAGACTAACGGTAAATTTTTTTTTACCTTCTTTTTTTTATTTTTTCCAATAAAAAACTATTCGCAAAACTTTAAACGCGTTTTTCTCGAAATACGGTTTTTCAAAATGGCACGCAGCATCACTCGAACAATTTTCATTTTTTTTACTTGAAATTTTGACCAGATGTGAACATTAACATTATCTTGAGAATGTCGATCGGGATTTTCAATAACTTTATTTATTGATTTTTTATTAACAAAAAACTAGCCGTTTTTTTCGTCAAAAATCAATTTTTTTTTCAAACGCACGCCAAATCCACAAAAATTGATATTTTTTAAAATCCGATCGACATTCTCTAGCTATAACCCTCTAGATTGATGGTTTTTTTTTGTTCTAGATTCAAAAGTGCACCAGTGGTGCTGCGTGCCGCGGAGCCCTGCAAGCAAAACATGCCCCGGGAAGATAGCTGTGGAACCGCCATTTTGTTTTTTTTTGCTGTAAAAAAATTTGATAATAAAGTTTAATGTATGCCCGATAACACCCTTAAAAGTTTTTTTTCAATTACCTTCAATTTTGGAAGCAAAAAATTCGTGAAAAAACCTTTTTTTTTGGACCGTTACAGTGGCCTTAGGCCTTAACGAAGCGTCAACATCGACGGCACGGCCAAATCGCTTCGGAAAAAAGACAATGCTGTGCGTTTGGTGGGACCAGAAAGGAATCGTGTACTATGAGCTGCTGAAACCGAGCGAAACTGTCAATGAGCATCGCTACCAACAACAACTAATCAATTTGTTGGGACACGAGACACGAACGTGTGATATTGCAGCACGACAACGCTCCGTGCCATCGCAGTTCCATCGTCCAGGACACCACAAAAACACTGAAATGGGATCTGCTACCGCACCCACCATATTCACCAGACCTGGCCCCTTCAGACTATCATTTGTTCTGGTCAATGGCGGATGGTTTGGGTGGGCTACACTTGGCCAATTACGATGCAGTACAAAATTGGTTGGACGAATGGTTTCAGTCCAAAGACGCGTCTTTTTATCGTCGCGGTATTTGTGTATTGCCAGAGAGATGGCAAAAATGTGTAAATAGCGAGGGACAATACTTCGAATAAACCACTTTTTGTATTTGTCTTGGAATTTTCCATTTTTTAGTGGTCAAAAAACCCGGAAACTTATTTGCGCACCTAGTATAACCAAATATCGAATAACCCACATAAAATTATATACAGCATGACCATCCCAAGCACAGAGAAATTCGACCATCATAGACTCCATCCAAAATATTTTTGGCTCGATTCTACAGCTATCCACATGCACTACCTAAAAATAAGGCACAATGCAACAGGAATCCGGCCACATTTGGAAAATAAAAATAAGAAAAAGAAGGCACACCTAACTGCCTAAAAACGGCATCATCATGCGACACCCTAATCATAAGGTTATCAGGCGAATCATAAGTTTGGCGGGTATTGAACCGCAGATTCCTTCTGAACCATTTGTGCTGCTAATAGTATTGACACGATCATGACAGGTGCCGGGTATTCAAACGGTGTCAGAGGACACATTAATTCATCAGTTAACAGCGAAGATAATTATGGATGGCATTGATTTTACTGCGGACGACTGTGATGAAATGGATTTCGTGATAAGTGATACTAAAAAATCTGCCGCTCTCACTGCAAGATAGAACGTCGTTATGAGAGCAGCCTACGAAAAATTTGACGACGGATAGCAAAATATTGAGAAAAGGGGCCCGACTGCGAAGCCATGGATCCAATATTTCCGCAATTCATAGAAGCTAAGCGGTCAGATAATTGGACCTTGTACCTGAACACGATACAAAAATTGTTGCCATATTTCCATGCTAGTGGTCATTTTCTTTATGCAAAAGCTGCTCACTTGCATTTCCAAAGTATGGACGATTTGCCGAATAAATTGTCGCAAATTAAATTCGGAAAGTTTACGGAAAACGGTTACTCCACAATACTACGTACAAATAATGGTCTGGCATTACGTCAGACATGACGATTGAACAAATATTGAGACGGTCTATGAAAACATCGGGCGGTCTTCCCCAAGGTCGTGGAATTACTGACAGCACGCTCAGCAGATGGACATTGGGAATGATCTATATACAAAATATCTGTGACCAAATGGAAAACTTCTGCGGCATGTTCAGTGCTGCTTCAGAACAACATGTTGACATGCGAACTCCCGAATTAGCAGTGATAACAGTGCGAGTACAAAGGTATAGTCCATCAGCACAGGAATTGTTAGAGATGCATCTATCAACTGCCATCAGTGTCTAGAAATTGGCACAGAGTTATTAAGTCAAATGGCCGGGAAAGATTCCAACTCTTTCATTTTAAGAGAAGCAACAAAGTGCTTCCTTTGGCAGCTATTTCCATCAGCGTCAAAGGGGATTCAGCACCGATTTCTATTGACCAATTACTTCTGTTCCAAACAATGTGCATTTCAAAAAAATCGCCAGAAGATTTAGAAAATCATTGGACGTACGAGCTTGTGTCCCACCATCTATCATTATTCACGGAAGAAGGAAAGCGACATGGCACGAAATCTACGTTGTACAGCTGTTTCCGATCACTGCCAGCTAATATAAGTTTCGGGCCGAATAGAATGGTAGTCGTAGACGGAGATTTTCTGTTGCATCGCGTTGTGTGGTATCGTGATTCCTCATTCCAAGATATTTCTCCAGTATGTTGCATACGTACAGAATCATTTCGGCCTTAATACCGTAGTAGTGTTCGATGGATATCCTGAACATATTAGTCTCTTGGGTACATAGTTCTCCGAACGCCTTCGCCGGTCGAAAAAGCACTTTTCTGCAAATATTATTATCACCGAGACAATGATTGCAACAACTCCTCAAGAAAAGTTCTTAGCCAATAACAGCAAAAAATCTCGCACGCTTGCAATGCCAGCAAAGGAACTCGTAATAACTGGAATTCGCGTGAAACAAGCTATGGAAGATGCTGACACACTGATAGCACAAACAGCTATGGAGTTTTCTTTGAATTTCCATGCAGTCATTATCGTAGGCGAGGGCGTTGATTTACTCATTTTTTGATCGTATTGGCGCATAAAAAATATTTATTTTCCTCCGAGATGTTGAGGAATCGGCTTCGATTCGGCCCGTGAGATTTCCAAGGTCGTGGTGGAAAGAAAGAAGGAGTTTTTTTCACTCGTTAACGTTTCGATCCTTGGTTCGGATCCTCTTCGGAAACTTTATTTGTTCTACAAATTTCGCGACACAAATTATATTAATAGAAATTACAGATTTTTTTTTTATAAAATAATAATTGTATTTATTGTTATAAATAAGTTTTAGATGTGTTTTAATGATTTGTGTAAATTTTGTGTTAGTTTTTTCTCATAATTTTTCTAATCATGTTGATATTGTGTGAGTGATTATTTATAACAAGTAATTGTAAGAGAGATAAGAATTATGTTAGATAACGAACCTGAATATTGTCAATATTTCTAGTTTTCTTTTGGTTTGTGCTTGGAAGATGGTTGATGTTGACAGTATGTTTGATGATGAAATACTGTCTCGTGAGGTTGATTCGGAGGGTTGATTTCGAACCGTTTTTTATATTTCAATTGATGGTATAATCGTTTTTTGGTGATTGTATTATCTGTGAAAAATTAGTATGGTAAAAGAAACTTTATTTTAATCTATTGTCTTGATTAATGAGATGTTGTGTTGAAGTGGTAATTACCTATTGAAATAAACTAAATATATCCTCACAAGCACAAAGAAGAAAACTAGAAAAAATTTTCTCTGCTCTACATGTCGAGTAGTGACGTCCAAGAGAGTCCGAGAAAGACTAAGTGGAAAATGTATTGTTTCTGGAGAGAGGGAAAATGATCCTTTGTCAGTGCTGTGTCAAGAGTTTGGGGGTGCCCGTGTCATGTTAAGAGGTTAAAATGTTATGTCAAGAGTTTTTTTAATTTAGTCCCGAGTTTTAAAATTGACGTGTGTAGTTATGGTGATAAAATATTGTTATGATTATATTATTGAATTGTATAAAATTCAATAAAAAATTGAATTGTATAAAATTAAAAAAAAAATTGTATAAAATATTGTTATGATTATATTATTGAATTGTATATTGAGCTAAGATTTTTTATGTCAGTTCTAAAATTGATGGCATTGGGATGCGCTTTGATTTGTATCATTTCTAGGATCAATCTTTTTTTGAGCCATTTTTCATTGTTTAATTTCCTCCACTTAGTATACTTCAGAATCGCTATACAGCACACATTCTCTGAAGCCTGAGTATTCCGAGAATGTTAGAGAAAACATATTATTCCTCCATGCAAACTGCTGACAGCTGTGGCCTTGTTCAAAGATAAAAGGAGTGATCCAAATATGATTGCTCAGGTTGGCGAGCGCTTTTTCATTGCTCTATACGGAGGAAACAAAATCGAACCGTCGACCGACTCCCTCCGATATAAACGCTTTGGAAAATTAGCTCGTAACACAAAGCTCAACTTTACGCTCCTACCACCAACACAGGATACAGCACGGTACCTACCATTCTTTCGGAACCTTCCATCAGGTTCAAAGTTGGCTGGAATTTCATCATGACAAAGAAGAATAGGGTTGGAAGCGGGTTGCGAATCGCTTATCCCTTGTAACAACAAAACAAGCTCCCGCGCCACCAAATTTGCTACAAGTTAGATCTTACAAATGCCAAAAGAATTGCGGGGCTGTCTGTGGATGCCGAAAGAGTGGTTTGAAGTTTTCAATCATTTGTTCAAATTGCAGCGGTCAAACGCGTGATAACGCACCACCTACCTTAGACATCGGTGACGACGAATTGCAAAATTAATTTTTCAGAGATTCTTTTGCTTTCAATGACACGGATACAGAAAAAAGGAGAAATTTATAAATTACGGCTGAAATAGCGCAAAGAAGAATGTATGTACAATGTATGAATAAATGTTCATTTTATTCTCAAATAATTTCTCAAACTGTTTTCATTATCCAGACTTTTCTCTTATCGCCCTTATGGTCCTTGTTGACATGATAATGTTTATTGTTAACTTATTAATGTTGTTTTATTTATTATCAATAACAAGTGTCGCGGTCACCACTATTTGTCATTCCCACCCGGGAAAAAAGTTCATATCTGAATATATCTGAATCATATCTATCGAATCAGATATGATCAGACAAGAAAAACAGCCATATCTGTTCATGTAGTGTCATGACAGATCATGTATGCTTATATCTGAGCATGTATGATCATATCAGAGCCATTTCGATAATTTTGAGAGCAGACCCGTCCATATCGCAGCAGGTCTGACCAGATCCAATCCCCAGGCAAGATCTGATCTTGTTGAACCAGATCTGTCTGTCCGCATAAGAATAAAATACCGTGGATCCCAGTAGACCTGGGCATCAATGAACAATAGACCTGCCCATATGATAGAATCATAGTTTATCTAAACTATCAGACCAGGTATGACTCCGACTATATCAGAGCAAATCTCATCCTGTTGAGACAAATCAAATCTTGTTAGTGCAGTCATGAAGATATTAAAATGTCTACATATATAGAGAGGGTTTTTAACACGTCATCACTTGACGTGTTGATAATTAATAATATTATAGTAACTCACATGATCACATATAATACAGTCAGGTGAGGTGCCATATCTAATCGGATATCGTCTCATATCCTCATATATCGTTTCATATACTCAGATGTTTTCATGTGTGAACAACTGAACTGCATATACGATAAGGTATGAGTGTATAAGACTTCGTATATTTTCCAGGTTTGGTATCGTATCTGATGGGATAAAATTTTATATGAACGTGCCTGCTCATATATCACATCATATATGTTCAGATATGGTTTCACGCTGCCAACTCGCCTTGGTACCTGACCAGATAAAAAAATATATGAGATCTATATAGCGGAGTCTGGTACCGTATTTGATCGGATATGATCTTATACAAACAGATACGTTCACATATCACATCATGTATGTTCAGATACGAATTTACGGTACCAACTCGCCTTGGCACTTAGCCAGATATAAACAGATATGAGTTCATATATGGTCAGGCCAGATACTGTATATGATCTTCTGTATGCATATGTGATGTGGAGTATGATCAGACCTAATCATATATGATACTGTAAAATGTCAGATATAAATATATCTGATACATATATAACAATATCTGAAACATATGTGAACATATCCACTCAGCCATGAACTTTTTTTCCCGGGCATGAATTAACTACGTATCGTTGTTCTTTCATAATAAAACTCTTCGATACTACTTTTTTGCATGCTTGAAGCAACATTACCACTCATCGCTGATTTCGCATACGTGACGGCAACTTTTATTAAACTATATCTCATTAACTATTTATTTTACCGAAAAAAGTTTCACATAAAATTTGTAGAGAATTTCATGCTCTACAAGTTTGAATACCACTATTTTTCGCATCTCCAACCATTATCAAGATATTTGGCAAATATAACAATTGAGATTGTTCATCTGACTATATCTCGAAAAATATTAACTATAAAGAAAAAAAAGTTTCAAATAAATGTTATAGAAAATATAATTTCCTACAAAAAAGATTTTCATTATTTTTATCGTACGACGCACCGTTTATGAGATATATGAAAAATCGCGTTTTTCAAGATGGCGGTTAATGCTCGCAAGGGGGAAGACCACGTACAATGGAATCTACGATTAAAAAGAAATGGGGAAACCATTGTTTGATTTAAAACAAATAATTATTATTTTCAAGGTAAACCATAACTTTTTGTAAATGAAAACGAACACCAATGTTGTCGAGGGGATTATTTATTAGGTGGCGTACTTTTTTAACTTTTCAAAAGTTTCTAAAAGATTTTTTTTCTAAAAGTTTCTAAAAGAGTTTTTAGGCGCGCAAATGTATATAAATTCATATATATGGTAATCTCTGTGAATAGAACAAAGCACAGAAGATTAAAAAATTTGCAACGTTAATAGTTTTTGCATGCAAAATTCGAGGTCAACTTGAAATGTTAATAAAAATGTTTTCCACGTTACTTTCGTGTCCCATGAGTATACATATGTACATCTATGATTGTTGAAAAATTTTATTATGAAAATAAATAGATATATAAATACTTTTTTACCGTCATCCCTTCCATACATCGGCAGACGAGGTCTGTCCGGAATGTGAAGAAACTCTTTTTTTAAATATTGTATGCAAAAAAATAATAAATCAATGTTACCCCTTTAAAAGTGAAATCCTCCTGACCATTCATAACTTTTTGGACAGTGTCAATAGTTCCGAAATTCCCTTAAAGTTTGATTTCAATTTTGGGGACAAAAAGAAATCGCACGGAGCTAGGGCTGCAGCGAGGGTAGGAGGGAATAGTAATTGGAAGGGGGGAATAACATTTCCATCGTTTCCATTGTAGGCTTACCGAGCTTGACATAAAATTTGATCGCGTAACGTTGTTCTGACTAAGTCCGTCTGCATTTTGCTTGAGACGAAAATCAGTAACAGGGGTTTACGAAAACACGTATACACTCTCTATGCGAGCTGGAACGAGACTGGAAAGAGTCTTGTAATTTACCTGAGACCCCAGTAGCTGTGATTCCCCACCGCCCTCGTGCGGTTCTATTTTGAGTCTCATTAATTTCAGAACAGGCTTCCTTTATACGTAAAACAAAATAGTACGAAAATGCAGCTATACATATATTATATATGGATATAAATAGTATTTCCCAAAAGATGGTAGCATTTTTCATTATATTCCTAATTACGTATACAGATAAAAATTAGAAAGGCCGTATACAGTTTCGAAAGTACTCCAATAGTTCGACGAGAAAACAATAACGCCACATAACCATTGTATTCATGGTTGCACTTCCTTTGTTCCAGGTTTTTCAAAAGTGGATCCGAGCGGTAAATAATGAGATACTGAAATTATGCTGCTTAGGCATTTGGTACGCAGTGGTTGACAGCGAGGAGTCGCAAATAACGATGAGTCTGAGGTCGAAATTTGTCTTTATACATTTGTTCGGGCGTATCGAAGAAACGGTTGGCACATCCCGCACCATTACAACCCGGTCTCGCCTACCCTTTTTCGTTATCGATGACCATAAATCTACATTCTCCCGAAGACGAACAAGCTTGATCCCAAAGGGATTGGTTAAAGACATTCGCATGCGAGTGTCTGTATGGATACGTGTGACTATGCTGTGAATGTCGTGTATGTATGAACGAGCGTTTCTTTTTTCCTGAGTGGTTTTTTTCTCGGTTAACGCATTCGGTGTGGACACGGGTACGAGTAGCGGCAAGGAACGGAAAGTTTGATAACATTTGAACAGCAAGATAGCAGGCTGCTCACGATGCTCCAGATAAAGATTTGATTTAAAGCCTCGGAGCCGCTATTTTTCAAATTAGTCCGACCATTATTCCAGCACCGAAACCTTCTTCGCTATCTTTCCTACAAACAAGAGCCCGATGCACAAAATTAGTGTGGAGTAAAATGGTTTTGTGCCCCTGAAGAACGGAACAAAAGGGGCCGACAGAATAAAGTTTAAAAAGCGCGGCTTCCATCCTTAGGAAACTAAAAAACGGAGACCGAAGGAACAAGGTGGAACATTTTTTCGTTCGTAGGAAAGTGAAAGCAGGAACTTGGATGAGGAACTAAAAAATACGAGAACGAGAGGAGAATCTAAAAAAATTGAGAATTTTTGTTTTCGTAAGAAAATTTGAAAAACAAAGACGGAAGGGAACCACTAGAAGATGGAACCAAAGCGAAAGAAACAGAGGGTATTCTTCGTTCGAAGGAACTAAAAACGGAAACTGAAATAATACACCAAACAAGTACAGAAAAATCATACAAAAAAACTTGAAAGATTTTCTGTGTACAATAAAACTAAAAATCAGGGACCGAAATGAGAAAACAAAAAAAAAGTACTAAAGAAAAACGAGCGAAGAATATTTTTTTAAAGGGAGTAATTGTTCTTCGTAGGAAATTAAAAACAGGAATTGTCATGAGGCACTCGAAAACAAATAGAAAACGAGAGGAATGTCTGAGAATAAAGAAAAATTTTCATAAAAAGCAAGATTTCTGTCAAAAATCTAAAGTACAGAAATCGAAAGAAGGAACTGGAAGAACAATTTCAAAAAAGCGGAGAGATTTTCTGTTTGTACCGGTAAATATTCGGAAGTGGGGCTCCTGCTAGAATCAGGCTAATTTTTGTATAAATGGTTTAATATGGTTAACAAACATCATGCTTATCATTATTGTACCGGCGCATGATGTTTCCGGAAAAAAATAACCATATGCTTTTCGGTGGGTACTTTACCATAGGCAGTAAAGTACCCACCCCAGTGTTCTACGCACCCCACGATTCCACGCACCCCATGATTCCACGCACCCCACGATTCCACGCTCCCATGGCGTACGGTGGCGTAGAACACTGGGGTGGGTTTGTTGGGCACCATGGATGGGTGCATGGAATCGTGGGGTGCGTAGAACACTGGGGTGGGCGGGGGGCACTTTGGATGGGTGCGTGGAATTGTGGTGTTCGTAGAACACTGGGGTGGGCGGCCCCGTGGGCCCCGTGGGTCGCCCACCCCAGTGAGGGGCCACCCCAGTGTTCTACGCACCCCACGATTCCACGCACCCATGGAATAGTATGCCATTCATTTTCAATGAGTCCAAACGTCCAAATTTTTAAATAATTTTTTTTAAGAAAAAATGTCGTGCGCTGTCATAATATTGCTTTGTATCATCTGCTATGATCATTAAAAGAAATAAGAAAAAAATTAGCCTGATTCTAGCAGGAGCCCCACTTCCGAATATTTACCCGGCAGACTTTAGGGAGCAACGGATTTTAGAGGCACCTAAAAATACCTAAGCAAACACAAGTGATTAAGATAGGAGGGGAGGCACAAATCATGTCGCCTATACTTAAATTAGTAAAGTATAAATCCGGCACTGCAGACACTAAAATAAGGAACGAGGGGAAAAACCAGGGAATATCTAAAAGAATAGCGATTTTTTGTTCGCAAGAAGTTGAAAATGAAGACTAAAGAGAGAAAGTGATATAACGAACTAAAAATAAGAAAATAAAACGAAAAAAGAATTTGAAAACTACCAAATTTTCTGTTCATACGAAACTAAAAAGTGAAAATAGTTGCAGTAAGTAACCATTATCAGTTATTCCTGCGCCCTCCGTATGTACACTATATTTTTCGAGACACGGTGTTTCAACTGGGTCTTTTAGGAAACAGTCGGGTTTTAGAAGTTTTCTAGGCTTTCAAAAAATCTGGAAAAATCCGGTTTACTGGTAAAAGTGTCTACGTGGCTCAGAAATTGCCTAAGTCGAAGGTTTAAAACTGTTGTTAATAAAAATGTAAGTACAGTAAAAATGCGAGAAACAGGTGTATTTGGCAATTTCGATTGTTCCTTTAAGGCCTTAGGCCACAGTAACGGGTATAAAATCATATGCGAATTTAACAATTGTTTTCGTATGAAAAAGTGATTCACTCATAAAAGTAATTACACATCTATTTAGTATGAATATCAAGCTGTTAGAGAATTTTTTTTTCGATGTACAAAATCGCCGATTACTAATATTTTCTTTTGTTATCTTTTTTTTAGGCGCTCCACGGCGTGACATTTAGCATCCACAATTCTTGACCTAGAACAAAAAACAAAAATTCTCGTCACTCTACATTAGAATACTTAGAGAAGTACGTACGGAATTTGAAAAATATTGTTTTATTCAAAAGTTGTAGGTATTTGAACTTAAGAAATGCATTTTCAATTAAAAATTTCGTTATAACTGCTCATAAAGTGAAAATTTTTCGATTAATCAGAAATACCGTACGTACTTCTCTGCGAAATGCAATTAGGAACATAACTTTTAAATTTGAAGTAAATCGAGTGAAAATTGTTGAAGTTAATTGTTACGCCAATTGGAAAAACGCTGTTTCGAGAAGTTTCGCGTAGTCGGCCCTTTTTTACATCGAAAAAAGAAAAACTCTAACAGCTTGATATTTATACTAAATAAATATGTAATTAATTTTATGAGTGAATCACTTTCTACAAAAGCGTATTTTAATTCCCCATTGATGCGACCGAGTTGTGCTGAAATGTCAACTACCCTTAAGGCGTTACATCTATGTGGCTCACCGAAAAGTGAGAAGTTTTTGGCGAACACTAAAAACGCTATCAAAATGTAGGTTATTAAATTCTAGCGTTTATTCTACATGTGTTCACGTACACGAAAAAAAAACTTATGAACAAACCAAATGGCGGCTCAGTCGTCGCTAGATTAAAAGGCTTTTTTGGCGCTCGGCGGGAAATTTATTTATAATAATGAGAATTGTTGATGAATCATAACCATCGGATGTAGTTCTTTAGAGAATCTATCTACGAAGTTACAGTTAAAGTTTCAAGTCAATCGGATGAAAACTGCCCGAGTTATGCTTCCTCCCGATTTCAGAAACGTGGTTTCGAGAAAAACACATTTAAAGTTCCAAAACTGATTTAGAAACTATCGAGCGCACGGCGAAATTGAAGCTCTCATATAAATTCTGCGTGTTTCACCGAGGTATTTTGACAATAGGTATAGTTGTTGTTAGACCATTGAATATTTTTTTCAAAACGTCCGTACTCGACGACTCCAAATTTGTACTTTCGCCGCAGCTAGACTATTCCGTGCGGTTCGGAGGCGCTTCGGAAAATGAGGTCCAAACAATTTTTTATCGTTTTTTGCGCATAATTGATTTTGTATATTATTCTCGTGATGTCTATACATCATTAAAGCCAATAAAAAACTATGAAAATCTTTTTTTCTACTCAGATGTAACACTTTAAATTTTAATTAAAATGCTGGACAATTTATTGTCCCGAAACAGCTTCTGATTCGAATTTTATTCTTTATTTGAGGGAGGATATGCACTACCGGTCGAAAGTTTTACGGACCCTTCGGATAATTGCAAAACTTTCGATCAATGGATAATTGCCAAATAATGTTAGAATAATGTCATTCATTTAATTTATTATTTTACGAAGATCCTATATAGCTCTATATAATGAATTATATTATTCTAAAGGAATTTTGCAATTATCCAAAGTGATCGAAAGTTTTGCAATTATCTGAGGTGTCCGAAAGCTTTTTAGTCATAGTGTATATATTAGGGTGGTTAAAAAAATGATTTTTTTTTTCAACGGAAAATTGAAGTATGTTAAGAAAAAGAAAGTTTTGCAAAATTTAAGGGTTCTAAACAATTTTTTAGTTAGTGCTCAAACACCTTTTTCTTGTTTTTTTCTAGATTATCGGAGTATTATTTTTTTTATCTCGATGCAGAAAATGTTAATGCGTGATCCAATGTAAGTCTTCATTTAATTTTTTCTGTAATAATACACCATTTTTATTTAAATATTTTTTTTTAACATAAAAAATTTGTATTTGCAGATTAAGAATCAATATATATAATTCGGATCTGAAAATTATATCAACCACTTGATAAACAAGAACACGGTGTTTACATCATTGAACGTCCAACAAGTATGCGTTTTTTTGGAGTAATATGCTGTTTTGGAGTAAGAAAACAAAGTCATACGGATTCGAGAGTTACAAACCGCGGCGCTGTTGACGCTACTGTACCTTTGTTTCTCTGACTGTCCGTGAGGTTTTTTTCGCGATTCATTTGTCTGTTTCCAGTAGTTGCTGTATTGAAGTACGTCACAGTACCCGTACAAATAAAAATGTAAAAAAGCTTATTCAAACGATTTGAGCTCTCGTGCAGTTTTTTGGACTTGAATCCTTCACTTTGGGACTTTAATCAGGATTATAATACATACTTGATTACTTTTAAAAACATGCAAGTTGTGAACGACATAGCTGAGCGGGCCGTTTCTTTGATGAAAGATTTCAACGGTTTGATTACGGAAAACGAAGACCAAAAACAATATATGTTGCAAGTTGTGAACGAGCACAGAAAAACCCATCCTTTTTGCGAGAAGGGACATTATTATTCGTCTCGATCTTCGGAGTAATTACGTAAGTTTATCAACTATCGCATACTGTGATCCAGAATACATCTTTTTTTAAACATCGTATGGAATTATTATTTTTATTAAAACTACTTGAAATGAAAACAACCTGTTTATGTTAACTTAGAAAATGCTACAGAGCATAACAAGTTTTAAGAAAATTATATCATTATGATGTCTATTGGCGGGAAAAAAAATTGACGAAAAATTGAAGAAAAAAAATTAAGTCGTTTGAGCACTACCTAAAAAAATGTTTAGACCTCAAATTTTGTATGAATTACTTTTGCATAACGTAGTAATACTTTCCGTTGAGTGCCGCGAAACTTTTTTTTTCACCATCGTAATATATATACAGGATATCCTGTTATGAATAAATAATCCTCTAACTGTCGATAGGTCAGATCATGTCCTACTATATTCTGGAATTTCAGTTTAGTAACAGTGCCGCGATTTTCATCTGCTTTTGGTTTTTCGCATGCCATTTCTACAAATAATAACTATTCTTAACCCGGTTAAAAAAAAATACTCTTGGTTATTTGTTTTATCTAGAAAAGTCGTCTTTTTAACCTTAAAAATTAAGGAAACTTTATGAAAAAAGATCTTTTGCAGAATTTCGATACAAACCAATTCGAACATCTGACTTTGATGCCTGCCATGTAAAAAAATGTACTACGCATATGATGCCAATTACTTAAGAAAGTTGCTTACTTAGTGTCGATTCATATCATTTATAGAAATGGTATGCGAAAAACCAAAAGCAGATGATTTTGTTAAAAAAAATAACATGAAGCCCAAAATCTCGAAAACCGTGAGCCTTTAACTAAACTGAAATTCCAGCATATAATAGGACATGATTTGACCTATCGACAGTTGCAGGATTATCCATCCACAACAGAACACTCTGTATATGTATGTATGTATGCCTATATTCATAACAGTTTTGGTTTTTTTTTTACTTCCTTCGTTCCGATACAGATTTCTCATTCATCGAATTCTTCATTTTTCTTCGTGTCCGAAAAGGACAAAATCAAAACATCTCGATTTATAATTAATAAAATTACGAGGGCAATTGCAATTAAGGCGGCAGCCTGAATTAGAAGGTCCAAAAAAGCGTATTTTCGGGATTTTTTTTAGAAGGGAAGAAAACAAATGCGCCCAGTAAACATTGAAGTATCTTTTCATTTATATTTGAAATATATTAAAAAAAAGTTCAACATGAAACAATAAATTACTGCAGATTTATCAGCCTATTCCATGTGCGTCTTGCCACTGCAGTCCCCAATTGGCGGGAAAGATGCAGCTCGTAATTCGTGACGGAAACAAAAAAAACCAATAAAATTTTCAGTTGTCATATATTTTTCTTCTGGGTGAATAAAGGGGTGAGATGCAGTCAGAATTTTCAAAAAACGATTTTTTTTAAACATTTTCTTGAAGTACAATGTTTCGAAAATATTCCCTGAAAATTTCAAGTCAATCCGATGATTAGTTTCCGGGATATCCCACAATTAGTGAAGGGGCGTCGGGTCCCCATGGCAGGTAGCGGCTGACAAACGCGCAAACGATAATACCCGGAAAAGCAGAATGCTTCGAAGAAAACAACAAATTGATATTTTGGAAGCTTCCACATCAGCAGAAGCCCTATTGTATGGGTCAGGAAATGATGATTCGACGTAAGTAATTTTTTAATTAGTATTTCTATACATAAATCAAGTGTAAAATTGGAAAACTCTTTCAGAATTTTTCAAAAATGTATTACTCAAAAACTATGAAGTTTAGCAACATTTTATACAGAATACTTTCGTTTTGAAATTGGGTAAAATGTTAAAAAAAATAATAATTCATCCCGAAAAACTTTAATTTTTTGAAAAATTGTTCCAACAATTGGCCATAAACAATTGAATGCTCCACTTTTCGGCAAAAAATTGTGATATTCGGATTCAGCTGATCAAAATACATTTAAAAAAGTTTAGCTTCATCCATCGAGCTCAAAATTTTACGAACATATAATACCGTATCCACATCGAAAAACTTTAAACGCGCTTTTCTCGAAACTATGTTTTTTAAGTCGGTGACCACTATAATTCAAAAACCACTCGATGGATTTTGATAATATTTGGTGTGCTTATTGATAACATTAAAAACTAGTCCTTAATCGGAGGATTTTCATTTTTGGTGAAAATTTCTATTTTTTTTAACAATAAACAAGCGATTTTTTGGTCGAAAATCGAAAGGTATTTCTCGGAAGCCGACATTTTGCTAATTTTTTAAGAAAAAAAAGCTTCGATTAAGGGTTAGATTTATTATTAAGCTAATGATTTTTTTTTGTTTTTTTTTATCTCAGATGGTCTAGTAAAATGTTATGATGGTCACCGCAAAGCACTACATGCCGAAGGGCGTAGTCGGGTCCCACAAAGATGGCGATATTTTTTGTAAATAATCAATATTCTTCTTTGAAAATTTGTACAAGTCAAGTTGAAATATAACATAAAAAGTCTGTGTAACTACCTTGGTAAAACAAACTTAATTACTATAAAAAAAATTATTGAAAAGGCTCGTTTTTCACGCCTCTGACTGCATCTCACCCCTTAAGAAAAAGCTGAGAAAATCGTGAAATTATAACTTTTCTCAGGTTTGAAAAAATGTGTTACAAAAACACTTTAACGTGCTATAAAAATTATTTAAAAAGACTTTTTCAACGACTTTTTTAAATCACTCAGAAGAGATTTTCATACTAAAGAAAATAAACTTTGGTTTGATTCAATAGGTCGTTTAGTTTCTTTACTATCACGCCCGCGAATTTGGAAAAATCGTGAAAATGAAAACTGGAGAAAACGCGCTTCAAAGTATTCAATAGGAGAAAATATCAATATCAAATATCAATCGCTGCTCTGCTTTTGGTCTTGTATCTTCGAAAATATTTACAATTGGTCTCTGTACCTTTGTAAATATATTCTTGGATAATTTATCTATCGATTTAAGGGGGAGGTAAAGGTTTCAGCGTGAAAAAAAAAACACTTTTTTGCGAATTTTTTTCATCTATATGGATAAAGTAAATTTATTGAAACCTTTTATATATTGTTAATCGTCATTTCAAGAACAGTCCGTGAAATTTGTACGCGAAAATATCCACAAACAAGCCGGTGACAAAGCTTTTCCAAGAACGCCTTTGGAAAAACACGATTTGCGGTGATCACTGCATCTCAGCTAGAAATTATCTGAATTCAAGTACCATTAACATTTAGTCAAAGTATCATTAAATCCTCCCCACAACGGTATTTAATAATTTTTCATTTCTAAATTTTTGGTGGTCATGTAAAGTGAACAGTGCTATTTTTCGAGAAAAATTCCGCCCTTTTGAGGGTGGAAAACCCCCTCAATGTAAAAAAACTCAAATTAACCGGTGGGGGGAGATATTTTATATGCAGAAGGTGTGTACCAAGTTTGAAATAAATCGGTCATGTACTTTTCAAATGACAGTGAACACGGACTTTGTTTGTGGATATTTTCGCGTACAAATTTCACGAAATGTTCTTGAAATGACATTTAACAATGTACAAAAGGTTTCGATAAATCTACTCTACCCATAGAGATGAAAAGAATTCGCAAAAAAGTGTTTTTTTTTCACGCTGAAACCCCTACCCTCCCCTTAAGCAATAAAAAAACCGATTTTTCGGACCTTCTAATTCAGGCTCCGCCTTAAGGCTCTGCCTTAAGCCTCCTTTACGCAGAATCTTGTGAAGCGATCTCGGCCCGATGATCATGCAATGTGACTGCGATATTGTGCATTGCATTTACAACGTAGCGTAGAGTGCATATGAATCTCCTTACGCAAATTAACAAAGGTCCCACTTAATAGTTCGAACAATTGAACGGATCGACCGAATCCCGAACGTAGTTCTATCCACTCGGACGGAAAAATCACAGAATTGTCAAGTTTTTTTCGCGCCTCGATATCGACTTACGAAAATAATTCAATCGACTCACACCTCTGGCGATCGGTTGGTTTCGAAAATACACTTTTGTCTGTTCAGTCGACGCAAGGTAAAACGGACTTTTGCGTGGTCGCGGTTGCGTCGCGGGATTCTTACTGGCGAAATTGGAAAACCAAGATTTTTAGATGCAGGGAGAGAAAGAGCTCCGGAGTCGACACGACGACGCGTACGACGTTCCGTATACGCTAATAGAGCTTATCTCGGCCAAATATTAGCTGTGTTAAGGATTGCGACGGTACAGTCTCGTCAAACAATATTTAATAAATGGCATTTTCCTCGTAGTACAACTTTGCAATGTTGCGATTCTCGCGAAATGAATCTCATACGCAAATCCCAAATTACGGTTTTCTCATTCATTTTTCATATGCAATATTCGTTTGCATTGCCTCTACAATCCCAATCGCTTCCAATTCGCCTCATACTTGACACTCCACTTTTCGAAGTTGCATAAAGACCCCCAGAGTTTTGGCCACAGGGCAATTCGGGCGTTACTTTCCTTCTCTTGCGTAAATTTCGCTGTTCCTGTTTTCTCTCTAGCTGTTGAGCTCAGTACACGAAGGAAAGAAAGCTTTCGGGCTTTTCCTCATCTCAGAAAGGACTTTCCAAATGGTATGTCAGAAGCTTGCTTGATTTTTCTCTTTATTAGGATTTTCTTTATTGTACACGAGAGGTCGTCGTGGTTGGTTTCTAAAAGCCGTAAACAAAAAATTGATCGCAAGATGAATATTTCTCAAGGTCGACACTGATGCTTTGCGGAATTATTATCCTTCACGTATTTTACAAATGGATACACTTTTTCTTTTACAAATACACACTGCAACTTGATGAGACTCCGTGAACACGACGGAATTAGGGAATCACGTTTTCCTGACGCACCATTGTATCGCATTTGCAGAAGGGCACAGGGAGAGTGTGGAAAAATTGGGGCGGTACACACGGATATACTTTACTGACTGCCAAGTATTGGCTCGCGCCAAAGCTGCTTCGTAACGAATATTTCCAGTGAAATTCGACCCATTTTTAGGGTGCTCCTTATTTTATAAAAAAATAACGCGCCCTCTTTAGTGTTCCTATCGATTCACTAATATTCACTGAAAAAAAAAGAATTATTCAATTTACGGTGTTCCTTTCGCGGAGGGCCGGATTTTGTGGGGGCATAAGCCGGGCCGTTCTGAATCATTGGTGAATTACAGTGACGCTCAATGAAAAATAAGTTACATTTAGTTATTATACCCAAGGATAAACGATGATAAAAAAATTCTCGCAAATTTAGTAGATTTAGACATCTCTTCATTTTCTTTGAAAAGTCGCGGCTATAAAATTCTTCTGCTAGTCACATTTTTCCAAGTTTTATCCTTAATATTTTCTTTGAACATTCGGCCAGCTCCTGTTTTTATTGTCTCTGTGGATCCTTTAAAATTTTCAGGTGGAGCAGTTTATATCAGACATCTAAAGTTACTTAGTGTATAAATCATTAGATAGAAATGTGGCCAGCGTGTCATCTTCATAAAGTGCCGTATAAATTAGGGGTATATATAGGGTATAATTTTCAGAGTCCTAATCTTTCGTTAAAAGTTCGGTAACGTGACTTCAAATTGTATCAGTATACTGGAAGGTATTTTTATTTAATTATACACGAAAATCAGTTAATTGTTAAGCAGTCGGATTCGTGAAAGGAATAACTTATTTTCTGCGTTGATTTGTCAACCTGACTGTACAGCTGACACATCCTACCGTGAATTCGCCGGTAGCGCAAGAAAAGTAAATATTGTAGAATCACGGTTTTTCATGGGCTTTGGGCTTTACAGACTTCTCTTTCTGCATAAATTTCGTTATTTTTGTTGTTTTTTGATTCCACCGGTAAGCTAGTTAACGAAGGAAAATAGGCTTCTGGGCTCTTTGGTATCTTGAAAAGGAAATTCTAAACGGTATGTCAGAAGCTTACTCGATTTTTTTACTTCGTAAAAAAAACTTCGATTATCTTTCACCATATACGAGAGGTCGTCACGCTGGTTCCTTAAAAAGTATTCGACAAAACATTGATGGTGAGATCAACATTACCTCACGTCGATATGGACTTTTTACGTAACTCTGGTCCTTTACATGTTTTACAAATAGATTACACATTTCTTTTACAAATACACACTGCAACTGGACACAAGTCTGTGGGCGAAATTAGGAAACCACGCACTCATGGAGATTTGTTGTTTGGGTTACAAAATAGGGTTATAAAATACAATACAATAGCATTGTATTTTAAAGACGTATCACAAAAAAAACACATATTTCTTATTATTTTTTAGATTTGGCCAGAATTTTAGCACTCCGAGATTCGACAAAAATATGATGAAAAAAAAATTAGACATTTTCAATATGTTTTCCAAACGTCGATTTCAATTACTCATCATGGCAAAAAATGGATACATTGTTTGAACTAATGATGAAATATATCGAATTGTATAATTGACATAATTGTTAAACAAATAATAAGTGTGAAAATATCCGTCATGAAAAATAAGATAGTTGACTCTGGAAACACTTATGATTTTTTTTATTTTCCCTCTTCTTAACCCATTAACGACCAAGAATCGTAATTTTTTCTATCATTTTCAAGTCAAATTCTCATCATTAAACGATAAGAATTTTCAAATAAAAAATATAGTCCCTAGTACTTTCGAGTGTGCTCTTTCCGGGGTTAAAATTGAGTTTTGTCCACTAGAAAAAAAAGTATGGCCGCTTTTAAACAAAAAAAAAAACAAAAAATCGAAGACATTTTTTTCAATATTTTTTGTCTCATAGAAGACGCTTGAAGATCCCCCCTTTTTCAACCATGAGTGCATAAAATGGCTCTAGTTAAACAACGTATTTTTTTAATTTGTCGTAATCAACATTTTCACCCCCAAAATGGCATTTTTCACCCCGTGAACAGCGAGAAAAATTTCACGCTTCGAGTAAAAAAAAAAATCGGACCGTCACGAAAATTGGTGTCCCGGGGTTTTCGAGGTTGCTGATTACGATTCTGCCCTCAAAATTCAAAATTGCGGATTCAATATGGCCGACCAAAAATGCAAAAACTTATTTGAATCGGATGAAATGTGGCCCTCGGGGGTTTTCGAAATCGCTGATCACGATTCTGCCCTCAAAATTCAAAAATTCAAAATGGTGGATCCAATATGGCCGACCAAAAAAGCAAAAACTTATTTGAATCGGATGAAATGTGGCACTCGGAGATTTTCGAGGGCGCTGATCACGATTCTGCCCTCAAAATTTAAAAAATTCAAAATGGCGGATCCAATATGGTCGACCAAAGATGCAAAAATTTATTTGAATTGGATGAAATGTGGCACTCGTCGGTTTCCGAGGTCGCTGATCACGATTCTGCCCTCAAAGTATAGAAATTCAAAACGGCGGATCCAATATGGCCGACCCAAATGCAAAAACTGATTTGAATAGGATGAAATAAAAAAATGGTGGCTAAAATTTGTTTACTTCCAAGTTACATTATAATTTTATCCTTAGCGCGACCCAGAAACAACAGCGTAGACGTCGTAAAGTTATGTCTCCTTTGGGGTGCTTGTTTATAGTGAGTTCCCCTTGCTTCTCACTATTTGGGGTGCTGGTTTATAGTGAGTCCCCTTGCCTTTCACTATTTGCAGTGCTTGATTATAGTGAGTCCCCTTGCCTCTCACTATTCGGGGTGCTTGTTTATAGTGAGTTCCCTTGCCTCTCACTATTTGGGGTGCTGGTTTATAGTGAGTCCCCTTGCCTCTCACTATTCGGGCCAATTGTTTATGGTGAGTCCCCTTGCGTCTCACTATTTGGGGTGCTTCATTATAGTGAGTCCCCTTGCCTCTCACTATTTGGGGTGCTTGATTATAGTGAGTCCCCTTGCCTCTCACTATTCGGGATGCTTCTTTATAGTAAGTCCCCTTGCCTCTCACTATTTGGGGTGCTTGATTATAGTGAGTCCCCTTGCCTCTCACTATTCGGGCCGCTTGTTTATGGTTAGTCCCCTTGCCTCTCACTATTTGGGGTGCTTGATTATAGTGAGTCCGCTTGCCTCCCACTATTTGGGGTGCTTGATTATAGTGAGTCCCCTTGCCTCTCACTATTCGGGATGCTTCTTTATAGTGAGTCCCCTTGCCTCTCACTATTTGGGGTGCTTGATTATAGTGAGTCCCCTTGCCTCTCACTATTCTAGAATCGAGTACCTGAAAAAAATGTCATCGATAAGAAGTCTCCACGAGGAACATATGCAGTGAAGCATGACCAAAACAGTGGAATCAATTACATCACTGTAATGGATTCAAAATTAGTGTCGATCTTATCTGCAGCTGCAGGGGTTACTCCATTATTGCCATCAAAGAGGTACAATTCGAATGAAAAAGCCAAAATCGAGACATCGTTTCCCCAAGCGTTTCACCTTTACAATCGGTTCATGGGTGGGTTTGATGTTCACGATGGACACTGTAACAACGTGCTGCCAAGTATTCGATCGGAAAAATGGACATGGGTAGTTTTCATGAGGCTCATCCAGGCTGTCATAGTAAATTCTGTGGTAATATTCAACGCAGCTGGGGAAGATGAGAAAAAAGTTGGAACTAAAGAATTAACAATGTCGATAGCTAAAAGTTATATTCATCGTGCTAAAAAAAACGGGAAAAACATCAAACGATTTCACAAAATAAACAAAAACGTTGCTCCAATTGTCCAATAAGAACAAATCTTTTCTGTGAAAACTGTAATTTATATTTTTGCAATCTATGTTTGAAAAGAAATCACGAGAATATCTGAGTGACTGTGAGAGGCAAGGGGAACTATAATCAAGCACCCCGAATAGTGAGAGGCAAGGGGACTCACTATAAACAAGTACCCCGAATAGTGAGAGGCAAAGGGACTCACTATAAACAAGCACCCCAAATAGTGAGAGGCAAGGGGACTTACTATAAGCAAGCAGCCCGAATGATGAGAGGCAAGGGGACTCACTATAATCAAGCACCCCAAATAGTGAGAGGCAAGGGAACGCACTATAATCAAGCACCCCAAATAGTGAGAGGCAAGAGGACTCACTATAAAGCAGCACCCCAAATAGTGTTACGTCATGCCCCGCTTCATCACACTCACCCTATAGTTCCATTAAACCTGAACCATCACGCCATTAGAAAATCAACTTCGTTCACCCCATCGTTCGACCTAACCACCTCGCGAACTACTGTCGCCCGCAGCACGAGGCCAAGCCTATAAGAGGCATCCGGATATTCTATATATAAGCTGTCGGCGCCGAAAACGCGAGTTTTGTCATTAAAAACCACGGCCACCACCGACTCGCTTGGATCAATGTCTAAGGATCGTAAAACCGGGAATTCGAACAATATCTGCCACGTGTACCACAACGAGAGAGTCACCTCTGAGTCAGACCACCCCTTGGACAAGTTACACGGAGAAGCGCGACTCAACCAACATAGGAATCACCCACAGCGCAAATTCAACCAAACTGAAGAAGGGATACCCCTGGCCCACTTCTTTTTACCATCCAAGAATCGTAAAGTCGGGAATTCAAGCAATATCCGCCACGTGTACCACAACGAGAGTCACCTCTGAGTCAGACCACCCCTTAGACGGGTTACACGGGGAAGCGCGACTCAGCCGATACAGGACTTACAGCGCAAAATCCAACCGAACTGGAGAAGGGATACCCCTGGCCCACTTCTATGTACTGCCCAAGAATCGCAAAACCGGGAATTCGAGCAATACCCGCCACGCGCACGGCAACGGGAAAGTCACCCCTGAGTCATACGTACCAGGGATACGAAGGTCCCTCAAAATTGCCGACACATGGAAGACCTTTCGAGAGAAGACCACCCCCAAAAAGGGGTATAAGAAGGAGGACCTGGACCAGTAGCGGGCAGTCTCTGGTAAAAATTCAACGCGGCAGTCTCACTTCAAACCGCGCGGCGGAAGCTGTGCAGCATCAGTCTCCACCCAGTAGTCTCGATCTAGCAGATAGAGTCTCAATCTGAATCTTAACCTCGCGGCTAAAGTCTCGTCAGTCAGTCTCAATCTCAACATCAAGTCAAAAGCCAAGTCGTCGTGAGCAAACACTTAGTCGCTGCAATCATCGGAGTAGTACCAAATCAGCAGTCATGATCATCGTCACAATCTCAGCCTGAAGGCTCAAGGTACCGTCGTCTAAGGTTACCAGTCGAAATTCAGCAGGGTCCACTGTACGTATTGCTCAGTCGCATTTCATCTTCCAATATCGGTCAAAGACTCTCCTCAAAAGAAGTCTTAAAACATCGCGAAGTGTTCAAGTTACCAAATCTAAACCCTTGCATCACCACCGTATTTTTCAACCTCAAGCCTCTGCAACATCTATTTAAACTATCGAATACAGCCTAAATCTAAACCAAAACCGCTGTAATCAATTGTCGTCAAAAACAACTATACTTTTATCTTGAACATTGCAACCATTTCAACTATTTAACCGTGTGTGAATGTTGTAACTATTTAACCTCGTGTAACCATTTTGCGAACATTCTAAACCTTTCGACATGCGTGTTAATATTATAACCATTTAATCTCCATGTAATCACTGTGTGAGCATTATAATCGTAAGGAAATGGTGTAACAACAATAATCCGGATCTCAAAACGATACCGTCGATAAAAGAAATTATAACCACGGTTATTAGACGACCATTGGGACAAAGGGAACAAACGGCGAATTATCCGCAAATAAATAGAGTTAGCAAAGCATTTATGCAAAACTCTCGTTTCATTCAATGTTCCTCAAGACCAACGCATTATCCAACCGTCATTCTTCCCATATCAAAGACGTGACTTCCGTCCCTGGGTAAAGGACTTAATTGTCTTGACCCGAAAGCGAAGTGAACACCGTGTTGCGTCCTCTCTAAGATTCGATAAGTTCAAGGGGACGTGACACAAGAAGAATTTTGGTGTCAGAAGTGGGATACAAAACGCTCTCGATATGGGAAAAACAGAATGGCCACACAAAGAACCCCAGTAAAGGGATCCGAAGAGATAAATCTGTTACATAAAGAGGACAGAGAACCCCTAGAGGACATTCCTAAATCAGCAGCTGGACCCTCCGGCATAGCAAATCTACCTACTATTGGTGCTAATCACTCCAACTTTAATGAAAATCGTTCCACTGCCTCCGAACCAAGGAGATCAGAACAACGGCCAGGACAGCTGAATCTAAATATCAATCAAATTCAAGGAACTAGAATCAGAAATATGCCTGATATTCCTGTCTCAATAAAATACGCCCTTGAAGCCGTTCCGATTTTTGACGGACATAATATCCCGCTGGCTCGTTTTCTCGAAGGATGCGAGGAAGCACAGCAGATGATGCCTGTGGACGCACAGCAAAACCTTGCGCTAATATTGAGAAATAAATTGAGAGGGGAAGCAAGCCGCGCTGTTCACGGCGTGAAGCTTCAAACAATATCAGCTTTTGTCAAATTCCTCAAATCACTATATGCCCTAGCAAAATCAATTTATCAATTGCAAGGCGAGCTCGGACGAATTTTTCAAGGAGAAAATGAAGGTGCTTTGTCCTACGCGAATCGCGCAAAAGAACTCGGGAATAAAATCTTTGAAGAGTACAAAGCCAATCAAGATGGAGAACTAAGAGCAGAAGCAAGAAAAACTCTAGACGATGACCTAGTAGACTGTTTTATTCGAGGCCTAAAGCCAGAAATAGAAAATAAAATAAAAAGAGATCAGACTTTCGAAGAAACAATGAAAAACGCAATCAACATAGAACGACAATTAAGAGCAAGAGATGCGTTACGAAACGTACGGCCTACGAGAACTTTCGATTCTTCAGGACCGCAATATCCACCTAGAGATCGTATCCACCACATTCAAGCAAACGTTCCAATCTGTCAACTATGTTCACGAAATGGTCACATAGCCAATCAGTGTTATAAATTCATTAACGCGTTTAAAAATCAGGTGCAACCGTCAACTCCGCGAGAAAATAATTTCGCACCTCAAATTCAAAACAGTGGACTAAATAGTACCCAAATCCAAAGAAATTTTGTTCAACCAGGAGCTAATGTGCCCCGCCGTGTTTAAACCTGCCGTTATTTGCCGCTATTGTAAAAACCCGGGACATGTAATCGAAGAGCGTCGTAAAAGAGAATACGTAAATTCATTTCAGAATCAAGAAGTAAACCGACGATCCCCAATTCCAGAAAATTCTACTTCAATGCAAAATTCCCCAAAAGTAAAATTCCAAGTTGGAGATGAAGCAACTAAAACTTCGTTTGTGCGCAGTATCAGACATATCGAACCGGAAGAAAGTCAAGAATGACCTCGACGAGTTGCCGTCGTTCTTTTAAATCGTACCAGCAATGTGCCTGTAATTTCCGTCGAATCTCAGGATTTCATAGACACGACTCTTTTAATGATCGATACAGGTTCCGCGCTAAATCTAATTAAAAATTGTAAAATTTCGCCCGGAGTGGAAGTAGACAAAAGTGACATTATTAGAATCAGTGGAATAACAAAAAGCTACGTTAATACATTGGGAAGAGTTCAAATACGAATCCTAAATTCAACCGTAACTTTTCACCTGGTTGCGGACGATTTTCCAATCGAAGATTACGGGTTAATCGGGAGTGAATTTTTCAACACACATCATGCAGATGTATCATATTCCGAAAAATGCCTCAAATGGGGGAAAAATAATTTCCCATTCGTTAAACTCGAAACTATAGTCATTCTCGCACGTACAAGAGAACATTTCTACGTACGCGTAGCCAATCCCGAAGTTAAGGAAGGATATCTACCTAAATTGAATGTATCGGAAGGAATATACTTAGAAAATGCACTGGTTACCAATAATAAAGGCAAGGCGCATTTCTACCTAACCAACACTACGGAAGAAGAAATCGAGGTCGCTGTGCCAGTCCAAGAACTATTACCATGTGAACTCGTATCCAACTCTTCACATCAACAAGTTGAAGGGGAGACTAATTTACACTCGTTAAGAGATAACATGCGGCTAGACGAAAAAGAAAGTCAACATCTACTAAATCGCACTGAATCTAATCCGGGATCTACCGCCAAATCTTCTAACCCTACACATCTATTCAAAATCAATTGTCAAAATCCTACGGTAACTGAGCCTACTAATTCAAGTGAATCTCAAAATCGAATAAAAAAAATACTAAATCTATTACGCTTAAACGACCTCAATGAAGAGGAACAAGAAAGTGTTAAGCGTCACGTTGAGGAATTTCAAGATCGATACTATCTCCCAGGGGAAAAACTTATGGCAACAAGTGTCATCCAGCATCGAATATCTACGACAGATGAGCTACCTATCAATACGCGCCAATATCGCTATCCATCCACTCTAAAAGAAGAAATCAATCGTCAAGTCAACGAATTACTAGATGGGGGAATAATACAACCCTCTTAATCTCCATATAATTCACCAGTGTGGATTGTACCCAAAAAGGCGGACTCCAAAGGAAACAAACGTTGGCGGATGGTTTTAGATTACCGAGCGCTTAACGAGAAAACTATTACAAGCGCATACCCGCTTCCACTAATCAACGAAATTCTAGATCAACTTGGATGAGCCATGTACTTTTCAACTTTTAATCTCGCTTCTAGATTCCATCAAATTAAGATGCATCCAGAGGATTGCCACAAAACCGCTTTCTCAACACCTTACGGTCACTATGAGTTTGCAAGAATGCCATTCGGATTAAAAAACGCACCTGCAACATTCCAACGTCTTATGAATAAAGTTCTAACAGGAATACAAGGTTCCGACGCATTCGTATATTTGGATGATATAGTCATATATGAATCGACATTGGAGGAACACGAATTAAAAATCGAACGGTTGATGAAGCGACTACGAGACGCACAACTTAAACTGCAGCCGGATAAATGCGAATTCCTTCGGCCAGAAGTTGTATACCTAGGTCATGTCATCAGTAAGGCAGGAGTGCGACCGGATCCATCAAAACTGACAGCAGTCAAGGAATTTCCACAACCAAAGAATACTAAAAATGTTTGACAATTCCGGGGACTTGGTGGATATTACAGAAGATTTATGAAAAACTTTTCTCAGATCGCAAAACCTCTTACCACGTTATTAAAGAAGGAATGCACCTTCTGATGGAATGCACCACAACAGGAAGCTTTCGAAACACTACGAGATCTACTATGTCAAGAATCAGTATTACAATATCCAGACTTCACACAACAATTCATCGTCACAACGGACGCCTCAGGATCAGCAGTAGGAGGGATACTAAGTCAAGGCATTTTGGGAAAGAATCGTCCCATCGCCTATACTTCACGTGTTTTAAACGAAACAGAACAAAAATATAGCACATATGAAAAAGAAGCCGTTGCAATATTGCATTCAGTGTCACAATTCCGACCATATCTATACGGAAGATGCTTCAAACTCGTAACGGATCACAAACCACTTGTATGGCTACATACATCAAAGGATCCTACATCACGATTAATTCGTTGGCGTCTACGACTAGAAGAATACGATTACGAAGTAGTGTATAAAGCTGGCAACACAAATGTTAATGCAGATGCACTATCGCGAAACACATGTACTGAAAAGACACCGAAGATCCGAAGAGAACAAGTTCACCCTATAAGTAAAATAAATAAATCAGACACCGAAGAGGATGAACAGGAGGAATTAAACGATGAACCATTGACTAAAAGACTACGAAGAAGCAGACGCAACGCAGGCACGAGAAGAAGAAGAAGAAGAAGAACCAGTGACCAAACTAATACGCGATGAAAGCCTCTATACATCAAGTGACGAGTCTGACGAAAATTACTTTGATCAAGTCGACGGAGCTTCAAAATTCAACATCGATGATGACTCAGAGGACGAAGAATTTCAAATAAGGAAAGGAAAAGATTCCTTTGTATCAAAAGGAAATTACTTGCCTATTGAGGTAAGGGAGCAACTATTTATGAGGAAAGACAATTATCTGTATTTTATTTCCGAGACAAGAGAACCCTGTGATGAAGGATCGAAGGCTTTGTTCGAAAGTCGAGCACTACCAAAAATTTTTAATGCAAGAATCGGTGAAATTCAGACAGTGAAAAGCAATGCCAAATCCCACGTCGCAATAATAGTAAAGGATACAAAAGAAAAACTATTGGGACGGCAAGAGTTATTGAAGACTTGCAGTGATCTTGGAAGAATCTTGCGAAGAATTAGACTCTCTACTATCAGCATAGCCAAAACCAAGGAAATTAATGGAATCAGCTGGGGAAACGTTATCGAACCCATACATAAGAGCATCAGGGATACACCAACGCGGCTGATAATTTGCCTTGGGAAAATCCAATATGCAACAAAAGATAATCGCGAGGATATAATGGAAGAAGCACATAACTCAGCACTAGGAGGACATAGGGGAGTAACCAAAACATATAATCGAATATGTCAACGTTACTACTGGGAAAAAATGAAGGACGAAATACAGCAATTTATTGGCCACTGTTTACAATGCCATCTGAAAAAGTTAGTACGTGTGAAAACCAAACAACCAATGATAATCACAGACACGCCGGATTCCGCGTTTGACAAAATAGCTATGGACATAGTCGGACCGCTACCCATAACAAGGAAAGGCAACGAGTATATACTTATCATTCAGGATCTACTGACCAAATACTGCTTGGCAATTCCACTGAGAAAAGCTACGTCAACGAACATCGCAGATGCACTCATCAAGAATTTTATATGCATATTCGGAGCACCGAAAATACTATTAACAGACCAGGGAGCTAATTTTCTGAGTAACCTGATGAAAGGTGTGGCTAAAAGATTCAAAATCAAGCAATGCCGAACAACAGCATACCATCCCCAGTCAAATGGATCATTGGAACGATCGCACCATATACTGATAGAGTACCTGAAGCAGTTCATCGACAGGGACAATGAATGGGATGAATTGTTGGAATTAGCTACGTTCTCCTATAACACCAGTATTCACGAGGGAACCAAACACACCTCATACGAGCTAGTATTTGGGAAACTAGCCCGGTAACCATCATTTGAACAAGAACCTGAAGAAGAGCAACGAACCTATGGGGATTATTTAACAGAACTAGTCACGAAATTACACGACGTTCAAAAAATTGCAAAAGGGAATCTAATCACAGCAAAGGAAAGATAAAAAAATACTATGATACGAAAATAAAGCCACAGGAATTTAACCTAGGAGATAGAGTGTTCTTAAAAAAAGGCCAGAAACAGCGGAAATTCGGGGACCACTACACTGGCCCACATGAAATTTGCGAAATCAAGAGGGACGGAAATGTGAAAAATAAAGTGGGTTCTGAAAACCGAGTAGTCCATCCAAGTCGACTCCGCTTATCGCCTCTAGATTTAAGAGAAAGCAGTAGCGATGAGTAAGCAAAATCAATGAAACATTTCCTTTCTTTTTTTTTTATAGACAAAAAAAGGGAACAGGAGAAGAAAGGAAAAGGAAAATGATGGGCGAACAACAATACGTCATCGACGTTGAGTTCTTCCTGGCCGCAGAGAATAATGTGGTACTGAAGGAAATAGCCATAGTGTCGCTATCGGGGAACTATATGGATTGTTGGACGCTTGGACCTCCCGGGAAGTACTCTAAACTGCCCGAGCGTCCTAAACTATTTAATCGTCACTTCACCAGACAGAGCCATGGACTACTTTGGGGAGAAGGATACATTCCATATGGATGAGGAATCGATAAATTAAAAAACCTAACCTTACCCGCCAAACGAATCTATGTTTTTGGCAAGGGGCAGGACAAATTTCTAAAAACTCTTATAGACTGTCCTATTGTGGATATCCAAACGAATACACTAACATACGACCAGCTCCCTTCGGCCAAATGTTTCTGCATCCACCATGGAGTACAGCTGAAAAAGAACTTCAGTTGCGCATTAAATAATGCTGTAAGGATAAAAAGGTACCTCTGGCAAAACTGGCAACAAGTCATCTGTGAACAACAAGCTAATGAAGATATGGTTTTTACCATGACACCACCACTGCTACTCAGCAGTAGCCCCTCGTCACCACAAGAAGAAAATTATATGAATATGTCTGGCCCATCGACCATCAACCGGCCCCCGAATCAAAAGGAACTCAACCGCTCAAAAACTTACGAGAACATACCGAAGAGGGCACAACCACCGCCTGGGGGTGCGCTAGCAATAGCGGTACTGGCCATATTGGTGTGTTTATTCAACCCCGTGTTTAGCCTAGTCGGGTATGACTGTGGGTAGAACCGACTTAACATCACCACCTTGTCTCTACTGGATATAGAAGAGTGCGATATACCATCTACTAGACTAAAAGTTCATGAAACACACATACAGCTGCTCCAACTAAACAAATTTACAAAAACTCAGGTCTTACAATGCAAAGTTTCAGTCGAACGGACTGTGTTCTACTGTGGAATGCACTCCCACATTTCGCTAGTAGCATATGGAGAGATGGAATACTTGGACGAAATCAGTCATGAAGCTTGCACCAAGATACACTAACCTGGAATCTACCAATACACACCCAACGTCGTCATCTTCGGAATCAAATCAACCTCCACTACCCATCGCAACGTGGTTTTGGCGGTGTTAGAAATGCCGGTAGATGGCGAGAGAATCTGCGGCTAGAATGAGTTGCTCTCTCTGGGGTTTATATATTGTCTATGGCCCCGCCGGTTTTTTGTGGAAAGCCCGCGAGTTGTACTGGGGAGTGTGTGGGGGGATTTTTTCTAAGACTATCTGGGACCGTTCCTTTCTTACGCAACGTGCTTCGCGTCTTTTCAATCCGTCTAACTTTTCATTAACTATTTAGAAGTAAGTTCTTTAAGAGTACAATAAACGTCGTCAATATAGTACTGTGAGACTTTATTTGAAGCCTCCTTTTTGTGCGCCCCAACATAATTGGCGACCGTGACAGGACTTTTTTATCCAACACACAAAAAGTGAGGCTATAAAACATGGATCGTCTCGTCAGAGAGCGTCGAATTCTTCGGGCTAGCTTCACTCGCACGTATAACGGGTTACGGAGCATGTTGGAAAATACACCGATACAGATGGGTGAAATCCAAGTCCAATTCAACATGCTTAAAGACAAGACGAGCGAGTTAGAAGACGCTAACCTCAAAGTCATGGATGCGTTACTAAACGACGAAAGCAACGAAGAACAAGTTTTCGAGACGGAAGGAAAGGTCGTAGACGAGTATAAACAAAAGTATTTGGAGATGAAATGGCAAATAAACCAACTCGTCGACGACGCGACACAACGGGAACAGACAGATCGGTCACGAGAAAATGAACGAGCGGAGACTTCACACCAGCAGGAAACCAAGAGAACGTTCAAGCTTCCAAAAATTGAGCTCAAAAAGTTCAGCGGTGACATCAGAGAATGGCTACAGTTCTGGAGTCAGTTCAAGAATATCCACGAGGACGCAAAAATTCCGAAGGAGGATAAATTCCAGTATCTGCTACAAGCCATGGTTGCCGAGTCTAGAGCGAGTGAACTGGTGCACAGTTATCCACCAACAGCCGAAAATTATGACAAGGTTATTACGAGCTTAAAAAACAGATTCGGAAAGGAAGATTTACTCGTAGAGGTCTACGTCCGAGAGCTGCTAAAGCTAGTTCTCAACAACGCCACAACGCCAAAAGGAAAAGTCTCACTGGCGAGCATCTACGACAAACTAGAGACACACATCAGATCTCTGGAGTCCCTAGGAGTCACAACTGACACGTGCGCAGCGATGCTGTATCCACTCGTAGAGTCGTCTCTTCCGGAAGACCTTCTCCGTGCCTGGCAGCGGCAGTCCAGCACCGCCATGTACAACGCAGCGGGCAGAGAACCAGGGTTTAACGTTCCAGGGGTAATTACGCCAAAGGATCGGCTCACTAATTTGATGAACCTCTTACAGGCAGAAGTCGAGAGCGAAGAGCGCATAGCCATGGCCGTGAATGGTTTTGGTTTGAAGGAAGAAAACTCGTCGTCCAAAGAAAAGTCGAAGAAAAAGGGCGCCGAATCCAGTCCAAAGGTAGCAACAGCAGCGGTACTACTTGTCGTAAAAGAAAACAAGGCGGCAGAATGTATATTCTGTAGCGAAGGGCACGAGAGTCAATTCTGTGAGAAGGCGAAGAAAATGACAATGGATGAGCGCCAAGAGATCGTAAAACAGAAAAATGCTTGTTTTTACTGTCTGAAGAAGGGACATAGTCGGAAGTGGTGCAAGTACAACCAAAAATGCGCCTGGTGTGGAAGGAAACACGTATTGCTCATGTGTAGGGAAATTGCGACTCCCAGTCAGAGCATGAAAACACCAGCGAACCTCCCGACACAAAAATCGGAAGAGAATAGCCTCGCGAACCTCACGATGAATGTAGAGGTGTTCTTACAGACGCAACGAGAATATAGAACGCGTAATTCGAGCAGTCATCGACGGAGGATCTCATCGGTCGTACATCACGCAGAAAGCAGCCGAGGCCATGGGTTACACAACCGAAGGTCGACAAGATATAATACATTTGCTGTTCGGAGGAGCCAAGACTCGTCCCGTCGAACATCAGGGATATGTGGTACACGTAAGCAGTCTCGATAATTCCTATGCGTGTAATTTCCTAGCACTCGATCAGGAAAGGATCTGCCACAATATACCAGCCGTGAACAGCGGCTCCTGGGTACAAGTATTGGGCCAGAAAGGAGTACGATTGACAGATGTCGGACGGAGCGAAGAGTCGATTTCGCTACTGATCGGTGCGGACATCATGGGAAAATTACTCACAGGAAGAATAGAAAATCTTCAGTGTGGAGCCACGGCGATCGAGACTCGACTGGGGTGGACAATCGTAGGGAAAGTATCACAAGAAAGTCGTCGAGTCGATGCAGCGCTCTTGGCCGTTTCGATGATGACGACGGAAGCCAAAGTAGAGGATCTATGGAGTTTAGAAGTGCTCGGCATCACAGACCCGTCCGAGAAGAAAACGACGGAGGAACAACAAGAAGAGGTGCAACTCCGTTTCCGACAGACGGCAGAGATAAACGAAGAGGGACGATATGAAGTCGAGTTACCCTGGAAAGAAAACCATCCTCCTATTCCCGACAATAAGGCTGCGGCAATGAAGAGACTGGAAACGACCACGAAAAGACTTCGTTCAGATAATTTACTAGAGGACTACGAGCGTGTTTTCGAAAGCTGGTTGAACGACGGAATAATAGAGAAGGTGCCGCCGACCGAGATGAACGATGAAGGCTATTATTTACCGCATCGACACGTCGTCAAAGAAAACAGCACGACTCGTATACGCCCTGTATTCGACGCATCAGCGAAAGGAAAAGACTCGCCCTCGTTAAATCAATGCTTGGAAACGGGACCGAATCTTATCGAATTAATTCCGAAGATATTACTGCGTTTTCGACACAAGGAGCTCGGAGTCATCGCAGATATACGCCAAGCCTTCCTTCAAATCGGTATCACACGGAACGATAGAGACGTACTACGGTTTCTCTGGTGGGACCGAGAAGACAGCAGCAAGATTGAGATATATAGACATCGTCGAGTCATATTCGGGGTATCTAGCAGTCCATTCTTGCTGGGAGCAACGATTGAGTTGCATCTGGAAAAGGAACTCGAGAAAGCCGAGTCCGTAGAGGAGCAAGCTGTCATTAAAAAATTAGCGACCTCCTTCTATGTAGACAACTGCGTCGCCAGTCTCAATACGGAGAAAGAGCTACAACGGTTCCAGCAAACGGCGACGCGGGTCATGCAGTCAGGAGGCTTCGACCTTCGAGAGTGGGAACGCTCGGGTCTAACGAGTCCGGAGATTACGGCGGTACTTGGTCTCACGTGGGATAAAGGAGAGGATTCGCTGAGGTTATCAGGAACGGGTTTCGAGGAGGAAATCAACGGAAAAATCACGAAAAGGTATATTCTTTCCATTGCTCAGAGATTTTTCGACCCGATTGGTTTTGCTAGTCCGGTACTCTTGCGCCCGAAATTATTATTGCAGAAATTATGGTCGGATAACATTGGCTGGGACACTGAAGTGAAAGAGGACGTAGAAGCCGAGTTTGTCGACTGGTTCAAGAACATACGATTGCTGAGGGGTCTTCGGGTACAGCGCTGGGCTTTCGGAAACGGACAGACGTCGTTCCACATTTTCGTCGATGCAAGCCAGCATGCATATGCCGCCGCGATCTACGCAAGAACTGAGAATTCTAGTCAAATCAACGTACAAATGCTATTAGCCAAGGCTAGAGTAGCACCAAAAGGAAGAACGACCACCCCGCGTCTCGAGTTGCTCGCCGCCACGGTGGGAGCCAGGCTTATGAAGTCAGTTACTGATGCTTTAAATGTCGAAGAGGCAGAAGTTCACTACTGGAGCGATTCGACTACTGTCCTCGCCTGGATAAAACGGGAGAAACAATGGGCCACGTTCGTGTGGAATCGGGTGCAGGAGATACGTCAACTATCCGATCCGAACGAGTGGAAACACCTTCCCGGCAAGATCAATCCAGCAGACTTACCATCGAGAGGCTGTTCGGCGCAACAGTTACTAGAACCGCGATGGTGGGAGGGTCCCGACTGGCTACGACGACCTCGTGAAGACTGGCCCGACGTACAAAGTGAAACCGACGAAACCGAGGTGAACAACGAGTGCCGTAAATCCACGACAAAAAGTAAAGAGAAGCACCTCGAAGGAAAATCATCTGCGGGAGAGGAGTTCGCCTTGTCAAACGTTTGAGCCACGCGCTCGAATGTACAAAAGAGCTGGTTTATGGAACGAATCTCCAAATACTCAAAAATCGTACGAATGGTGGCCTGGATACGTTTCGAAACAAACAGTAGAAATCATCGTCCACGAGACTCCGGAGAATTGTCCGCGAAGGAGATAGCGACGGCAGAACTAAGAGTATTTCGGATGGTTCAAGAAGAAATATTTGGAGGAATCGAGGACCCAAGAATTAGCGGCTTAGACGTCTATAAAGACAAAACAGGTTTAATAAGACTCAAGACCCTCATATCGGACAGGAGAGACGACCTTGGTTTCCGACATCCTATCGTCCTGGACAACCGTCACCCGCTGGTGCACAGACTGATTCATTATCGACACGAAAAACTAAATCACGCCGGAGTTCAAATTGTCTTGAATCATCTAAGAGAACAGGTGTGGATTTTGGCCGGAAAACGTACTGTGCGAGCAATTCTGAAGAAGTGTGCGGTGTGTCGTCGACATCAGAGTATTCGATTAGAGGCGCCTCCTGCGGCATTACTAGAAGAAAGGACTCGCGACGCGGCAGCGTTTGAAGTTTCGGGCGTCGATTTTGCTGGACCACTGTACTTGAAAGGAGGACAGAGAGTGTGGATCTGTCTCTTCACGTGTGCCGTATATCGAGCAGTACACCTCGAGATTGCGTCCGATCTCTCAACACAGCTATTTTTGGAAGCGCTTCGACGTTTTATCGCGAGGAGAGGGCGGCCATCGATCATATACAGCGATAATGGCACGAACTTTACCGGCGCTGGCAATATGCTTCGGAAAGTAAACTGGAAGAAAATTCAAGAGTATAGTACTGTCAACAGAATTGAATGGCGTTTCAACCCTCCATCGGCAGCGTGGTGGGGAGGCTGGTGGGAGCGACTCGTGCGCTCAGTCAAGGAGCTTCTGCGGCGCGTTCTCAGGAAAGCGTGTTTGACCGCCGAAGAGCTATATACAACGCTGTGTGATTGCGAAGCTACAATCAATAGCCGACCGATCACTTATCTGTCTGAAGATCCGAAGCAACCGGCAGCGTTAACTCCAGCGATGTTCATACAAGACATTCAAGAGAATGGAGTGCCCGACGTCGATTGCATAGACGGGAAAAATTTAAATCGACGACTACGTTACCGACAAAAATTACGAGAGGACCTTCGTCGGCGTTTCCGCATCGAGTATTTGGGTCATCTAACTCGGCGTAAGACTCACCCGAAGCGAGTATTTCTGCCTATACACGAGGGAGATGTCGTGTTGATCGGTAGCGAAAATCGCAAACGAGCAGATTGGCCTCTCGCTAAAGTCATCAAAGTTTATCATGGAAGAGATGGCCACGTCCGGGTCGTAAGACTTAAAACGTCTACCGGAGAACTAGTTCGACCGATCCAGAGATTATTTCCGTTAGAGATGTCTGGGTCGTACGAGTCCGGGGAGCACAAGTCTGTCGCGTCGAAACAGAATCAGGAGCCTGAAAAAAGGGAGACGGCACAAATGTCTTCAGATCAACAAGAGGGCTCGCAAGATTCGGCAGAACAAAAGGAGGATCAAGTCGAAGACGTTTCGCCCGAAAATAAAATATCGCCGAGACAGGGGACAAGAAGCAGACGCTGTGTCAAACCTCCTAACAGACTGGACTTGTAGAATTAGGAGATCGTATGTTCACATTCTTTGTCAATGATTTTGTTTTGTTAAATATTTGAGTTCCCTGTAACTCAAAGGTGGGAGGATGTTAGAAATGCCGGTAGATGGCGAGAGAATCTGCGGCTAGAATGAGTTGCTCTCTCTGGGGTTTATATATTGTCTATGGCCCCGTCGGTTTTTTGTGGAAAGCCCGCGAGTTGTACTGGGGAGTGTGTGGGGGGATTTTTTCTAAGACTATCTGGGACCGTTCCTTTCTTACGCAACGTGCTTCGCGTCTTTTCAATCCATCTAACTTTTCATTAACTATTTAGAAGTAAGTTCTTTAAGAGTACAATAAACGTCGTCAATATAGTACTGTGAGACTTTATTTGAAGCCTCCTTTTTGTGTGCCCCAACAGGCGGGACAACTAACAATGGACGGAACATGCAAAGGGACTCAATACTCGGACCCTTACGGAACCTGGAACGATGTTGTTGTTCAAGGAATCCTCCGAATCATCTTAGTTGACTACTACGCGGTGGTCAATATAAACGATAACAAAATAACCTTCAAATCAGGAATATCGTGCGAATTAACAGGGGGAACTTGCATGGACGTTGACGGAGGTTACACATTCTGGAGTCCGATACCAGAAGCGGACGATTGCAGCTTTAATCGATATGATGTTCTTTACAATGGACCATCAAAGAAAGTGAGAGGCGAAACACACAAATTCGAAGTCTTATATACGGTAAATACGCCAGACGCTACATTCGCCCTTACCAGGAGGGAAACGCGGGTACAATGCGGACGTACCCTACACCAAACTGAACATCCCAAATTGTTCATTCTAGAAGCAGCTGAGGACTTCAATTTAGCAAGACGAACCACGATGGAAAACTTCGACATTTTCGCGTATATGAATACGAAATTTGTATACGTGGAAAGACATGTCCGTGACCAAATGAACCTCCTCTACAGGAAAGTACTGCAACAAAATTGTGACCTAGAAAGACAAGTACTAATGAACGCCCGCTCTACGGCTACGCAAGCACCAGACGGATTTGCCTATCAATTCATGAAAGGACCAGAATATATGGCAGTTATAGCCGGAGAAGTCATACACATAATTAAGTGTGTACCTGTTAACGTAATCATTAGGAAGACGGAAGACTGTTACCTAGAATTACCCGTCAGTAGAACTAATCAAAGCCTCTCCCTAGCCCCAAGAACACACCTCCTCCGACAATCAGGAACACAAATAAGTTGCAACGTTTTGATACCAACCATGTACCGACTCGACGACGCATGGTACAAATTCTTACCAGGACCTATCGAAGGTATACCACCACCGAAGATCAAATCTCGAACCAAACCCACATGGAGATGCGTCAGTCCAGAATACCTCGCCACCAGTGGAATATATTCACAGAAATAAATCGATAAGCTAAAAAATTACATTATGTTCCCTGTAGAGAAACCAGCGATCCTTAACGTCGTAGCAAGAAGCCTTACCGGGGAACCAACTACACGGCAAGGCATGTCAATCATGAGGTTGATAGACGAAGAAGCGTTAAAAGAACTGACCAATATTACATGGGAAAGGATTTGGAAATCATTCATGACATTCAGTACCGCAAGCGCTGGTATAATTGGAATACTGATGGTGTTCCGACTAATAAAACTCATAGCAGACACAATGATTCATCGGTATGCGTTAGACGATGTATACGTTTGGTCGATCCACTTAATAGGAGCAATATGGAATTTAGCAACCCACCTATTGCTACACCTGAAGACAAAGAGCGCAACGAACGAAAACCGAGCCAAAGAGATACCACAAACACCAGAGAAGAATACCCGAAAAAGTGGTCAAAGTACCCCTTTATCCTACCCACAAGTTCGGGGAATTAATTAACGGAAGAAGGGAACCTGAGAACCTTACTGTCGCGTACACCTTAGCACAACCACATTGAGACAACCGTATAATCCTATACCCACTGACTCTTTTTACAGAAAACAGGAAAATAGAAGGAAAGAGAGACGAAAATCTTCAATAATGAACCAATGGCAATACATATTGCCGAGCGGCAGTTTAACGCCAGGATACCTAAGAAACTACGAAACTGAAATACTAGCTTTCCTGAGACGGTTACGCTCAGCTCAGAAGATTGCAAAGGAGGGACCAATCGGATATTTTATCATACTCCCGTGGTCACTACCTGTACCAGACCCAGACACCGCAGGATCGAGAGAACGAGCTATCTACGATCTACCCCAACTGCACCCACCCAACGAAGAAATGGCCATCAGTGCGGTAATGCGGGAATGGCCCGATACAGTCGTACCAGCAATAATGACTTGGTCAAGCTCAGAAGAGAAAATAACTTCTGAGACGATGCAGCCTAAACACACATCCCCACGAAACCGAGTCACTACAGTAATTAGGCAGCGTTTAAAATTACCTAAGCAGAAGAAGAAAGCAGTAGATTGCCCAGAGTCATCACCAATGCCTTTAAAACGAAATATTACTTTCAACCCCATGTGGACTAACGAGATAACCCAAAAACAAGAAACGATCCTTGTAAGGGACCCAACGAAGGGATATGAAATGGATCCAGGATCTAAGGAATCATTAATATTGGGACAACCTTGCACGTCCGGGACACAACAACCAAACCACGATTTAAAAAATTGAGGAAAACTCGACGACCGCCCTATTCACACAAAAAAAATATTTCAACCAACCCCACCCCCGTCAAGGGAAATATTTAGAACATCTAACTAAGTTATGCCAATAACACAACACATGAATACCTACGATGCAGAGAAACGACACACATTCGTATATATGAACGGACTACCTGAAGGACCACGCCATTTCCTGAGGCCACACTATCACCCCGAACGAGGACCGACTCTGCCAAGCCGACTGGACGTCCTCTATAGATCGTGGTGCATCAGCGGCAGAGGCTGGCTGCTAACCTCTGCATACCTGTTCATCTGCGACACGTGCCACTACCAGTATTTCGCCGCCTCAACCGAGTTTGAATACCTACACGACCACACTTTGTTCTACCCAGTTGCTCCCTGTAAGCTGGACTGTATGAAGTGCCCCCCCCACCCCCGTCAAGGGAAATATTTAGAACATCTAACTAAGTTATGCCAATAACACAACACATGAATACCTACGATGCAGAGAAACGACACACATTCATATATAGGAACGGACTACCTGAAGGGCCACGCCATTTCCTGAGGCCACACTATCACCCCGAACGAGGACCGACTCTACCAAGCCGACTGGACGTCCTCTATAGATCGTAGTGCATCAGCGGCAGAGGCTGGCTGCTAACCTCTGCATACCTGTTCATCTGCGACACGTGCCACTACCAGTATTTCGCCGCCTCAACCGAGTTTGAATACCTACACGACCACACTTTGTTCTACCCAGTTGCTCCCTGTAAGCTGGACTGTATGAAGTGCGGTGAAACCCCCCTGTCAGTCACCTACGCCGATAACTGCAGGTCTTGTATCTTACAATTCTTATCGTCATGGAACGATCTAGATAGGTTCTGCGTCATCCACGTAAACGGAAACCCATACGGAAACATACTACCCCCTCAAATCTCACATCCTCCAACCCTAGACCTAATACCCGACAGTCCCACATCAAGACATCTACAGGAAGAGAGCCAGCGCGAGTCACCAGGAGAGGAAACCACCCATACATCACACGCTGGGTGTACGCCCACATTAACACAATCACAACATGTTTAAACACCATGCTAGATGGAAACTTCCAACGGCGTGATCAAGGATGATGGGACCAATATCGAAAGGAAGCAGAGGAAGATTTAGAATCCATTAAATTGAGAAAAATGATTACGGTAACAACAATCACTACGGAAACTACTACTATATCACCAGATTAATAAAATCCAATCAATGGCCTCCAAAGAAACAATCACAGGATCCAAACACAGACGACACCAAGAGACTAGTTCGAAGCAGTAGAGGAACCACTCAAACGCTGCATGGAAATTATCAACCAGTTGAGGCAATGTATTCCAGATGTGAGCCTAAAAAGCTAAATCACACGAGGGCGTGCGAACGGTCATTGCTATCATGCCCGCAATGCCCTATCTCAAGGGGGGAGGTGTTACGTCATGCCCCGCTCCATCACATTCACCCTATAGTTCTATTAAACCTGGACCATCACGCCATTAGAAAATCAACTTCGTTCACCCCATCGTTCGACCTAACCACCTGGCGAACTACTGTCGCCCGCAGCACGAGCCCAAGCCTATAAGAGGCATCCGAATATTCTATATATAAGCTGCCGGCGCCGAAAACGCGAGTTTTGTCATTAAAAACCACGGCCACCACCGACTCGCTTGGATCAATATCTAAGGATCGTAAAACCGGGAATTCGAACAATATCTGCCACGTGTACCACAACGAGAGAGTCACCTCTGAGTCAGACCACCCCTTGGACGGGTTACACGGGGAAGCGCGACTCAACCGACACAGGAATCACCCATAGCGCAAATCCAACCGAACTGAAGACGGGATACCCCTGGCCCACTTCTTTTTACCATCCAAGAATCGTAAAGTCGGGAATTCAAGCAATATCCGCCACGTGTACCACAACGAGAGAGTCACCTCTGAGTCAGACCACCCCTCGGACGGGTTACACGCGGAAGCGCGACTCAGCCGACACAGGAATCACTCACAGCGCGAAATAAAACCGAACTGGAGAAGGGATACCCCTGGCCCACTTCTATTTACTGCCCAAGAATCGTAAAACCGGAAATTCGAGCAATACCCGCCACGCGCACGGCAACGGGAAAGTCACCCCTGAGTCATACGTACCAGGGATACGAAGGTCCCTCAAAATTGCCGACATGTGGAAGACCTTTCGAGAGAAGACCACCCCCAAAAAGGGGTATAAGGAGGACCTGGACCAGTAGCGGGCAGTCTCTCGTGAAAATTCAACGCGGCAGTCTCGCTTCAAACTGCGCGGTGGAAGCTACGCAGCATCAGTCTCCACCCAGTAGTCTCGATCTAGCAGACAGAGTCTCAATCTGAATCTTAACCTCGCGGCTAAAGTCACGTCAGTCAGTCTCAATCTCAACATCAAGTCAAAAGCCAAGTCGTCGTGAGCAAACACTTAGTCGCTGCAATCATCGGAGTAGTACCAAATCAGCAGTCACGATCATCGTCAGAATCTCAGCCTGAAGGCTCAAGGTACCGTCGTCTAAGGTTACCAGTGGAAATTCAGCAAGGTCCACTGTACGAGGGGGGACCCATAAGTTCCGGGAATTACGCTGTGGTGGGGAGGGAGAGTGGGGGAACCTATTCTTTGACCACATGTCCGTTAGTGTCACGCCACCTGCGTCAGTGTGCAAAGTTGTGTCGCTGTGAGTGCATCGGTTCGGCTGTAAGATTTTTTTTAGTAAAACAGCTGTTTACATTTCGGCGAAAACGTAATGGCAGATTGTCGAGAACAACACGCGGCTGTGAAATTTTGTTTCCTGTTGGGGAAATCGGCCGCGGAAACTATTGTAATGCTTAAGACTGCTTATGGGGATGCTGCCTTAAGTAAAACCAGAGTTTACGATTGGTCTTCACGTTTTAAAAATGGAGAAATGTCTATTGAAGACCAACCTCGTTCAGGACGCCCCTCAACGTCAAGAACTGATGAAAACGTCGACAAAATCAATGCCCTCGTTCGTGAAGACCGTCGCCGAACCATTGATCAACTCTGTGAGATGTCGGGAATGTCATGGAGTTCAATTCAGAGAATTTTATCCGAAGATTTGCACATGAGAAGGGTTGCAGCCAAATTGGTTCTTCCATCATGACAACGCGCCGGCCCACACCGCCCTTTCCGTGAAGCAATTTTTGACCAAAAACGCCATGACACCGATTGTCCACCCCCCATACTCACCGGATCTAGCCCCCTGTGACTTCTTTTTGTTCCCCAGACTCAAAAGAAATATGAAAGGAAAGCGTTTTGCCACTGTGGAGGAGGTGAAACAAAAATCGCTGGAAGGCTTAAAGGACATCCCGATGAGTGAATTTAAAAACTGTTTTGAACAATGGAAGAATCGTTTGGAGAAGTGCGTTGTGGTCAATGGCGAATACTTTGAAGGTGATCAAAATTTGGTGTAAAAATATTGAGAAATAAAGAAGTTATGACGAAATTCCCGTTTTTTTTGGGTCCCCCCTCGTACGTATTGCTCAGTCGCATTTCATCTTCCAATAACAGTCAAAGACTCTCCTCAAAATAAGTCTAAAACCATCGCGAAGTGTTCAAGTTACCAAATCTAAACCCTTGCATCACCACCGTATGTTTCAACCTCAAGACTCTGCAACATTTATTTAAACTATCGAATACAGCCTAAATCTAAACCAAAACCATCAATCAATTGCCATGTAATCAATTGTCGTCAAAAATAACTATACTTTTATCTTGAATATTGCAACCATTTCAACTATTTAACCGTGTGGAAATGTTGTAACTATTTAACCTCGTGTAACCATTTTGCGAACATTATAAACCTTTCGACATGCGTGTTAATATTATAACCATTTAATCTCCATGTAATCACTGTGTGAGCATTATAATCGTAAGGAAATTGTGTAACAACAATAATCCGGATCTCAAAACGATACCGTCGATAAAAGAAATTATAACCACGGTTATTAGACGACCATTGGAACAAAGGGAACAAACGGCGAATTATCCACAAATAAATAAAGTTAGCAAAGCATTTATGCAAAATTCTCGTTTCATTCAATGTTCCTCAAGACCAACGCATTATTCAACCGTCATTCTTCCCATATCAAAGACGTGACTTCCGTCCCTGGGTAAAGGACTTAATTGCCTTGACCCGAAATCGAAGTCAACACCATGTTGCGTCCTCTCTAAGATTCGATAAGTTCACGGGGACGTAACAATAGTGAGAAGCAAGGGGACTCACTATAAACAAGCACCCCAAATAGTGAGAGGCAAGGGGACTTACTATAAGCAAGCACCCCGAATAATGAGAGGCAAGGGGACTCACTATAATCAAGCACCCCGAATAATGAGAGGCAAGGGGACTCACTATAAACCAGCACCCCAAATAGTGAGAGGCAAGGGGACTCACTATAATCAAGCACCCCAAATAGTGAGAGGCAAGGGGACTCACTATAAACAAGCACCCCGAATAGTGAGAGGCAAGGGGACTTACTATAATCAAGCGCCCCAAATAGTGAGAGGCAAGGGGACTCACTATGAACAAGCACCCCAAATAGTGAGAGGCAAGGGGACTCACTATAATCAAGCATCCCAAATAGTGAGAGGCAAGGGGACTCACTATAAACAAGCACCCCAAATAGTGAGAGGCAAGGGGACTTACTATAAGCAAGCACCCCGAATAATAAGAGGCAAGGGGACTCACTATAATCAAGCACCCCAAATAGTGAGAGGCAAGGGGACGCACTATAATCAAGCACCCCGAATAATGAGAGGCAAGGGGACTCACTATAATCAAGCACCCCAAATAGTGAGAGGCAAGGGGACTCACTATAAACAAGCACCCCGAATAGTGAGAGGCAAGAGGACTCACTATAAACAAGCACCCCAAATAGTGAGAGGCAAGGGGACTTACTATAAGCAAGCACCCCGAATAATGAGGGGCAAGGGGACTCACTATAAACAAGCACCCCGAATAGTGAGAGGCAAGGGGACTCACTATAAACAAGCACCCCGAATAGTGAGAAGCAAGGGGACTCACTATAAACAAGCATCCCAAATAGTGAGAGGCAAGGGGACTCACTATAATCAAGTACCCCTAATAGTGAGAGACAAGGGGACTCACTATAAACTGCGACAGGAAAATTCGTGGAACAATTGACGTCGTTCGGGTCCCTGTTTCTCCCACGCGAGGACTGGCCTGATGGGGGAGGTCGATGAGAGGGAGTAGGGCTCAACTTATCGATTTCTCTCATAAGAATTAGAATCGTTCCGGATCCGTCTGTGGCCGGTGGCCTTAGAGCCGACGTTAGGCCCTCGAGGGAATATTATTGTACATAAAGTTTATCGAATATTTAATCCGCGTATTTTGCGAGTATTCTGTTAAATTGTAATTTGTTGAAGCACTATTTATTGAAATTTAAGTATCTCACGTATAAAGAGACGAGTGTGAAACGAGGAAGGAAGCATAAAACTGCTGGCATACGTGTAAGTACCCGTCATCGTTCTTTCCTCCTCTGGGTCTTCCAGTCCACGTCTCGTTCTCGTAAAAGGGTCAATCAACCTTCCCCTCTGGGAGAGTCTTGTGTTTCTGTTTAAAATAATTTTTATAACAATTTCGGGTTGCTAGTTCCCCACTGAACTAGCTGGCGCCCAAATTTAAGTTAAATAAAATCTATTGAGCCCCGGCAGCCGTAGACCCAGGCCGCGCCGGGTGAGAGAAATATTTTCTGTCTCATTTGGCGCCCAACGTGGGGCCGGGTTGAAATTTTTTATATTTTTTGATCAAAATTATTAATTTTCTATTAAAACTATGAAGATCGAAAATAAAATTATCTAGAATTAAATTAAAAATTTAAGCGTTAAATAGTACACATAATAAAATTTCGTCGTTCGCACGATTATACGATCAAGATTTCCGAGAAACTTATATTCCAGAATTTTGTTTTCTCTTCTGTATCGAATCATAGAGAATAATACGGTCCTTGTCAATAACAGCGAAAGCGGACCAACTAAATGATAAACAAGTGAGCGTGTACGCATGAGAACTTGCTTCGAAAATTTTGATCGTATATACCGTAATCTCTATACCAAATTATATTTATCGAATATATTTTCCTTTCTCATCGACATTAAATGTAGAATAAGACCACACGATATTTCAAGTGAAATTCTATTTTTGGATTCTCCATTGTGAACAGCGAGCGTGTCATATTTTTTCTGTACATCACCGTTATATTTATTTCGTATAATACCGTCATATTTATTCTGTACACCATTGTCATATTTATCTCACACAATTCCTGTTAATCGTTAAGTCCGTTCTACAACAAGCAATTTGCGTTGAAGAAAATAGCAACCGTAATTATTCGGAACGAAATAATTACACGAAATTATTTATGCGTAATTTCTATTAGAAAATCTTTAAAAAAAAAATTCGCTTTTATTGTTGAGATTTAAAATTCAGTTAAAACTTCAAAAAATAAAAAATAAAATAAATAAATATATATATGAACCCTGAATAAGGAATAAAATAAAATTAACTGCATATTTGGCGAAGCGTTCCAAATTGCTGTTTATAATAAACAATTCGCTAGAATTTGAGTTTCGAATTAAATAATATGGAATAGAATGGCAATGTTTTTCTCTCCACCCAAGAGAGTAACCAGGTCAAGGGGAAAAATTATTTCGGAAAAAATGGATCAAAAATCGAATATGGACGCTCCCGGTGCATTGCAAAGTGAAGGACTCCCATCTCCGCCCAAGGGGGGAAACCCACAAGCTAGTGCCTTACCATTTGATTCAAATACAACAATCGTATTAGACAATCCTGAAATGCCCAGCGCGTTACTCCGGGGCGGTTACTCAGTAGGGAGAGGAAGGGGTTCGAGGGGAGCAACCCCAACTATAATCGAAAACGTAAAAATAAATAATGGCAACGAAATTACGAATAAAAATCTCTTGAAAAGACTAGATAATGTAGAATCAAGCTTACAGAAAGTCAATAACCTCGAGGGCCAATTTAAACAAATGATAGAAATTTTGCAAGAGTTAAAAACAAATAAAACAACTCCTCCGCTCGGGTTGAGGTCTGAGGGGGGAGAGGGTCATAATTTACCAGGAAATCCCTCACCCTGTGCGGATGAGGAAATACTCAAAATTTTTGGAGAAAATAATTCGTCCTCAAATGTACAAAGGGATTATTTTTCAAGCCTAAATAAATTGCCGAATAATCCGTCTGGAGATATTCGTACAATTGAGAAAGAAAACTCGAGACACTTAAATACGCAAAGAGAAAATAGAGAGAGTTCGAATTTTGGAAGGTCGTACGAGTCCGAACAAGAAAGAGAACAGATGCAGTCTCAGGCGTCTGGATTTGAGCCGCGTAACGTTTTCAAAGAGAATAATATAGGTTTTTCCGGAAGAATGGGAAACGAATTACCAAATAGTTTTAGTAGCCTGGCGCGGTCGTCTGAATCCGTTGGTCAAACTATAAATTTTGAAAATAATTGTGAAAATATCGAAAGAGAGTCGCGAAGAGTACGGTTCCGCGAAAATAGTCGTACAAGTAATTCAGGAACATTAAACTCGCGCTACGGTAAAAATTCGAACGAATGCGAACAAAACCCGCGAGCTACAAGCTGTGACAACCCAAACGTAGAGAACAATCACCCAACAATGTCGAATCTTTTAGACGGGATGGTCAAACTCACTATAACGCGACAAGGACCGCAAGGTGAGACGATCATGGCAGAAAATTACGTCACGCAGGAACAATTCGGTCAAATGATGCGTAGCACGGAAATCCCGAATCTTCCGCAAGATCCTGCTTCACTCCGTCGTGACCCTCGTCAAGGACACTCTCGTGACACCAGGAGAGGAACACTCTCATGGCAAACGAGTGAGTCGAGCGACAGCGATGAGGCGAATGCACGACGTTATGATCGTCATGAGCCAAGGACAAGACGTTACCCTCTTTCGTCAGAACGATACGAGAGGAGAACAGACAATCCAACGTTCGCTCAGAATAGAGAGCTCGACTCGGCCATGAAAATAGGGCGAATAGTGAGTAATTGGAAAATATCATTTCCTAAGACCGAAAAAGACCCAGAACAATTTCTATTTATATTAAAAGATCAATTAAGCTCTAGCGGAATAGACAGAGATTTGTTTCTCCCCTGCTTATCCAGTATTTTTGAAGGGCCATATAGAGCGTGGTATCTACTGAACAAAACGCGATTTAGAACGTGGAAGTAGTTCTCGTGTGCTTTTCGGTTCCAATGGGGTGTCAAGAAGCAAGACGGCGATCTCTTCTTAGAGGTGCGGGATTTAAAATTAGAAAAGGGCGAAACCTTGGCCGAATTCACTTGTCGAGCGCGATTAATTTTTGAGCGTATGCAACGTCCTCCTCTTTTCCGGGAACAGTTGAAACAAATATTAATCAAATTCAACCCGCGGTTAACGTTTGAAATCTTGAATTTGCCAATTTATAACTACGAAGAATTCCTCCATTACATAAACGAAAGAAATTATATCTATCGTCGATCAATGGAGGTATCAAGAGAACCGCGCGGGAAAATATCAAAGACCGATATGAAATATCTGCAGGAAACGTTAGGAAACGACGAGGAATTTGTAATGGCCGAGGAAAACGAAGTCGACGAACAGCCCTCGGAATTTCTGCATATGCGACAAAATTCGTCTAACGCGACACGCGAGCCGGGAAACGCGCGCGAAAAAAACAAAAACTATGACAAGGCAGAGACTCGAAAACAACCTCGATCGTTTTGAAAAAATTAATAAGCCTCTAGACGTAGCCTCAGGACAGCAAAAAAAGGAATCGCGAGGGAATTTCGTACCGGATCCGAATAAAATGTTCTGCTACAATTGCGGACAGACGAGGCACACCGCACGCTTTTGCACTGCCGACCGGCAGGTTGTGTGCGTCCTCTGTAAAAAGATCGGTCATGTGAGTAAGGAATGTACTACGACTCCGGGAAACGACGAAGCCCCGCAGTAGTCGATCCTCGAGACGCTGTTGAAAAGGGGGAAAGGGAGGAAAATTTATCGAGTCAGGTGAATAAACATAATATAGAACAGGTGAAATCGTTCGACAAATCGAATAACGAAGACGAAAGTAGTTGCCTCCGTTTACAGGCCGATAAATTTGCCGATGAATTATCTTTTACGGAACTAGAACTGTCTAACGATTTCTCTAGCGACGAGGAAAGCCTCGGAGACGAACTCGATTTAAAACAATTCTCAATTCTTGATGAAATCGCGGAATATACGCTGCACTTATCAACCGCGTCGGTAGGGGAACAAGGGGTTCACGCGAGTCACCAGATAAATAACGTCGAGGTAAAAAACTTAGAAAATTGGGTACCTTGCGGCGTGACGTCGGATACAATCGAACAATTGTCAAAAAGACAGATTTTCTGTTCGGAAAATGGTCTCACGAACTTGTCACGGAGCCTTGTTACCTCACGAAAATACCGGTAGAGATTTCAATTTTCGGAAAAACGCTCTGCGGAATTCTCGATGGCGGTAGTGAGAGATCATATCTCAGTCACACTGCATATGAAAAAGTCAAGGGGTTTCAAGTAAGGGAAATTCGGGCAGATATAACGTCGTCAAATGGAGTGCGTTTAGGGGACAAGTCGGTAACGAAAACAATAGGCGGTACAACTTTCGTAATCGATATAGGCGACATATACGGTTTACAATGGTTCAGTATCCTTCCGAACCTTTCAAACGAAGTCATACTGGGGATGGACTTTTGGTTAGCCTTTCGTGTCAAAATAAATCCCTTGACAAAAGCTTGGACCTTAGAAGGAAGCCGACACGAGTATCCCATGTCACACCGACTTGTAAAACAAACCGAACTTAGAGTCCTTACAACAGAACAGACAGATAAACTGAAAATCTTTCTCGACAATGAATTTTTGCAATTGGAGAAAGTATCCCCGGGTATGACGAATTTGATCAAACACGTTATTGAATTAAAAGACCATACTCCGCATAGACAAAAACCATACCCTCGCAGTGAGGTAATTCGGGATTTCACGGATAAAGAAGTCGATAGACTACTGCAAAAGGGTTACGTTGTTTGGAGCAACAGCGATTGGGCTTGTTCGCCGGTCGTTGCGCCAAAAGCAAACGGGGGATTACGATTTTGCATAGATTATCGTCCGGTAAACCGTAAAACGCTCAAACCCGCGTACCCATTACAAAACATGAAATCTATTTTATCACAACTCCGTAAGGCAAAAGTAATTTCTACTCTCGATATGAGCGAGGCCTTCCACCAGATACCAATGGATGAAGCGAGCCGAAAATATACCGCATTTGTAGTAGAGGGAAAGGGTTTGTTAGAATGGGTACGTATGCCCTACGGTCTGACCGGAGCACCCTCTACATTCCAGAGTCTGATGGACAAATTAAAGCGCAGAATTCAAGAAGTAATAGCCGACAGACAACTCCCAAATAAATGGTCGGAACAAATTTTTGTTTATCTAGACGACTGGATTATCGTGAGCCAATGTTTTGACGAACACCTCCAACTCTTGTCGTTAGTTTTCGAGGTTCTCCGCGAAGCAAAATTGAGAATAAACCGCGAGAAGAGTAGTTTCGCGTGTAAAGAAGTACAATTTCTGGGTTATATAGTCGACGAGGCAGGCATCCGCCCGAACCCAGAGAAAATCAAACCGATAATAGATTTCCCGACTCCGAAAAATAGAACTCAGCTGCGACAGTTTAACGGGCTCGTAAACTGGTACCACCGGCATCTCAAAGGTATTGCTCGGATCCAGGGCCCCCTCAACAAACTCACGAGTCCAAAAGTTCAATGGAAATGGACTGAGGTAGAACAGAACTCCTTTGAGGAAGTAAAAAATGCATTGTTTAACGCGCCGAGATTATATACCCCGATACCAGGACAGCCGTACATTCTTTACACCGATGCTAGCGATTTTGGAATAGGCGCGATCTAAGTTCAAAAAGATTCGGACGGTGAAAAAGAAAATTTAATAGAAGCCCTTAGTCGACCGTTAAGAGGCGCTGAACTGCATTACACTACCACGGAGAAAGAATGTTTAGCCGTAGTGTGGGCAGTCAAAAAAATGAGGTGCTATCTCGAAGGAATGTCTTTTACGGTAGTCACAGACCATCAAGCCTTGCAATGGTTATACAGATTAAAAGACCCAGTAGGTCGTTTAGCAAGGTGGGCAATATATCTCTTGCAACATTCAATGACCGTGGAATATAAAAAGGGCACGACAAACGAGGCACCCGACGCTTTGTCGCGCGCGTTCGATTTAGACGTAGACCCGTGTGGGTAGGAAAATGTAGTCGAAAAAACACGCGATAGAAGCCTGTTGTCGACGTAATGTGATGAGGACTGGTACGACACAAAACGTGAGCTCGTGATTAAAAACCCACATCGATTTCAGGAGTGGAAGATCGAGAACGACGCGTTATATTATTATCGACCGGATTACGATAAATTATTAATCGACGACGAAAATCCGTGGAAGTTAGTCGTCAAACCCTCCAAAGTTCTCGAAATTCTAAAAGAAAATCACGATAGCCCCCAAGCAGGTCATCTAGGCAGGGATTGTACATACCAAAGAATTCGACAGAATTATTATTGGCCTGGCATGTCGCAAGATGTCAGAGCGTATGTAGAACATGTATAAAACTGCGATACATGTATAAAAGTAAAATTCAATCAAAATCCAGTGAAAGGCTTATTATCAACAAGACCCTTGTTGAAACCGTGGGCTCAGTTGTCAACCGACACGGTCGGCCCGCTCACTCGTTCGAAAAGAGGGAATTCGTACGTTATCTTTGTCCAGGATCTATACACAAAGTATATAGAATTGTTTCCGGTGAGAAATCAGACGGGCAAAATAGTGGTAAAGGTTATGGAATCTGTATTCGATCGTTGGGGTACAATCCCCGAGTCAATAATAACCGACAACGGGACCGAATATATAAACAGAGAAGTAGAGGCCCTTTTAGCTGCAAGAAAAATCAAGCACCTTACCACCCCGATAGCACACCCTCAGGCGAACCCAGTAGAACGGGTGAACCGAACAATAAAACCCATGATTGTAGCCTTCTTAAAAAATAATCAAAATGAATGGGACGAAGTTCTTTCAAAACTCCAACTCGCGTACAACACTGTACCCCACTCCGGTAGTAGGATAAGTCCGTTCTATATGAATCACGCTCGTGAGGCACAGTTAACGCTGCGAGAAAATATGGTACAAAACTTACCTGCAATAACAAACGAGCTGGTTAAGGAATGGGTGGAGAAAATAAAAAAAATTGACGAATTCCGGCATAAAATAGAACAACAAATAAAAGCTAATTCGGATAAACGCCTCGCCAAAGCTAATTCAAATAGAGTAAAAACTGTTGAAGTACGCGAGGGTATGGAAGTTTACTACCCAAATAAAAAACTGAGCAACAAAAGCGAAGGATATTCCGCGAAATTAGGTCATAGGTACGTAGGACCAGCTGTAATAAAACGTATGGTAGGAAAAATGATCGCGGAATTGGAGGATAAAAATGGAAAAAACGTGGGTAAATACTATGTTACCGATTTAAAAATCCCACGTCGAATCTTAAGAAATATGTAAAAAAAAAATAACGAATAACCATGAAAAATTTACAAAATCAAGAAGAAGCTCGACAACGCAACGATTAACTGCGAGGGACAGAAGGAGGCCGTGGACCAGTCGCACTTCAGGTCAAAGAAAACGTTAGAACAATATTACACGTTTTGCTCGATACTCGCATACCTCGTCCTCGACACAATTGAACCGGCGTGACGTATGTCGGATCAGCTGTGATCAACGCCCGCCAGGGAAGAGCATTCACGTACGAACTTACCGGATCAACATGCGAAGAAGGTGGAAATCTACACTACTAACTCTATCGGACGAAATCCTTCTCTTATCTATTGGGAAGCTGCATGTAAAATTCGAATAATTTCCTGTGTCTTCGGAAAATACGAATTTTTGTCCGGATCGAAAAGTTACCTGAAACAAAATATCTCTTCGTCAGTAACTTTGGATGACTCTTTTCAACGTTTCGGACAAAGCTGCTCCGAATTGTCCAAGGAAACTTGGAGACGATGTCTATATCATAGACCTTCCAGACGAGATATCCTGTTCTCGCTTCGACTCGTGGCTATAAAATGGAGCACGTCACGGTATCGTAGAACAGATTCCCACCACAGAAAGTTCAAACACCTGATCATCGCCTATACCATCTGGTAAATTACGTCATCGAAGAAAAAACAACCCCGATGATACGAGAGAGACGTTGTGTCTCGACGAGGCGAGCAAAACCGTTTCTGACCAGTGCAACGAGAGCGCACGAACCGCACCGAACAACCAACTCTGAGGGGCGATCCACCAACGAGACTCCACCGACGTAAAATTTTCGACGTTTGTAAATTTTCTATGGTATTTCGTTTATATTGATTCATTTATTTATTTTTGTTACCTCCAATTTGCCGCCATATTTAAAATTAAGTAGAATTTACGCGAAACGTGTGCCAGCAAACAAAGTTTTGTTTTCGATCTTCCTAGTCTATAAACGAGAAGAACGAGATGTGTTACGGAATGATTTCAGATACCAAGAGACTCGAGGGAGGAATGGACTCGGCGGGTAAGTAAAAAAAAAAACCCCCAAGTATCCCTTAATTAAACAGCCTTTCCCTAACGACGTCAAGGTTCGAAGGGGGAGATTGCGACAGGAAAATTCGTGGAACAATTGACGTCGTTCGGGTCCCTGTTTCTCCCACGCGAGGACTGGCCTGATGGGGGAGGTCGATGAGAGGGAGTAGGGCTCAACTTATCGATTTCTCTCATAAGAATTAGAATCGTTCCGGATCCGTCTGTGGCCGGTGGCCTTAGAGCCGACGTTAGGCCCTTGAGGGAATATTATTGTACATAAAGTTTATCGAATATTTAATCCGCGTGTTTTGCGAGTATTCTGTTAAATTGTAATTTGTTTAAGCACTATTTATTGAAATTTAAGTATTTCACGTATAAAGAGACGAGTGTGAAACGAGGAAGGAATAATAAAACTGCTGGCATACGTGTAAGTACCCGTCATCGTTCTTTCCTCCTCTGGGTCTTCCAGTCCACGTCTCGTTCTCGTAAAAGGGTCAATCAACCTTCCCCTCTGGGAGAGTCTTGTGTTTCTGTTTAAAATAATTTTTATAGCAATTTCGGGTTGCTAGTTCCCCACTGAACTAGCTGGCGCCCAAATTTAAGTTAAATAAAATCTATTGAGCCCCGGCAGCCGTAGACCCAGGCCGCGCCGGGTGAGAGAAATATTTTCTGTCTCAAAACCAGCACCCCAAATAGTGAGAGGCAAGGGGACTCACTATAAGCAAGCACCCCAAATAGTGAGAGGCAAGGGGACTCACTATAATCAAGTACCCCTAATAGTATGAGGCAAGGGGACTCACTATACCAGGTGTGTAAGTATGAAACCGGAATTTGCCCATAGGTGGCGCTAGATGTCGATGCAGTTACCGACACATCACGTCAGCGGTGTCTTGTTATTGTATTGATATCCGACAAAGATTTCCAACTCACAATAACACGAGTTTCATTCAGTAGCATTAGTTTATTAGAGATAAACATGTCGAGTTTTGTGCCAACAAATTACGATTTGCGGACAGCACTACTTTTCTGTTTTCATCTGAAGAAAACCGCAGCCGAATCGCATCGAATGCTCTCGGTAAAACACAGTGTTTCGAGTGGTTCAAACGGTTCAAAAGTGGCGATTTTTACGTGAGGAACGAAGAACGTGGAAGACCACCGAAAAAGTTTGAAGACGCTGACCTGCAAGCCTTGTTGGACGAAGACGACGCTCAAACACAACAACAACTGGCGGATCAGTTAAAGGTGACCCGAGAAGCCATCTCCCTTCGGTTGAAAGCCATAGGAAAGATACAAAAGGTGGGGAAATGGGTTCCACATGAACTCAACGAAAGACAGCAAGAAAACCGCAAAACATCATGCGAAATGCTGCTCGCCAGGTTCAAAAGAAAGTCATTTCTCCATCGAATTGTGACTGGCGATGAAAAGTGGATATATTTCGAGAATCCTAAGCGCAAAAAGTCATGGGTTACTTCGGGTGAACCATCAACATCGACGGCAAGACCAAACCGCTACGGACGAAAGACAATGCTGTGTGTTTGGTGGGATCAGAAGGGCGTAATCTACTACGAGCTGCTGAAACCTGGGGAAACTGTCAATACTCAACGCTACCGACAACAAATGACCGATTTGGATCGAATTTTGCGTGAAAAACGACCAGAATACCAACAAAGACAACACAAGGTGATTTTGCTGCATGACAATGCACCAGCACACAAAGCAAAACAGGTCCAGGAAACGATAGAGTCGTTCCGTTGGGAGATTCTTCACCACGCGCCTTACTCACCGGACCTTGCCCCATCCGATTACTACTTGTTTGCATCGATGGGACACGCACTTGCTGAGCAGCGCTTTACTTCTTACGAAGATGTACGAAAATGGCTCAATGACTGGTTTGCCTCAAAAGAGCAACAGTTCTTTTGGCGCGGAATCCACAAATTGCCAGAAAGATGGGAAAAATGTATAGATAGCGACGGACAATACTTTGAATAAGTTACTTTGTATCATATCATTACAATAAACGTGTTTTTTCTGTACAAAAATTCCGGTTTCATACTTACACACCTGGTAAACCAGCACCCCAAATAGTAAGAGGCAAGGGGACTCACTATAATCAAGCACCCCAAATAGTGAGAGGCAAGGGGACTCACTATAAACAAGCACCCCGAATAGTGAGAGGCAAGGGGACTCACTATAATCAAGCACCCCAAACAGTGAGAGGCAATGGGGCTCACTATAATCAAGCACCCCAAATAGTGAGAGGCAAGGGGACTCGCTATAAACAAACACCCCGAATAGTGAGGGGCACGGGGACTCACTAAGATCGAGCACCCCAAATAGCGAGAGGCAAGGTGACTCACTATAAACAAGCACCCCAAAGGAAACATAATTTTACTACGTCCACGCCGTTGTTTCTGGTTTGCGCTACGGATAAAATCATAATGTGAACTTGGAAGCAAACAAATTTTATCCACCATTTTTTATTTCATCCGATTCAAATCAGTTTTTCCATTTGGGTCGGCTATATTGGATCCGCCATTTTAAATTTCTATATTTTGAGGGCAGAATCGTGATCAGCGACCTCGGAAACCGACGAGTGCCACATTTCATTTTTGGTCGGTCATATTGGATCCACCATTTTGAATTTTTGAATTTTGAGGGCAGAATCGTAATCAGCGACCTGGAAAATCCCCGCGTGCCACATTCCATCCGATTCAAATAAGTTTTTGCATTTTTGGTCGGCCATATTGGATCCTCCATTTTGGATTTTTTAATTTTTCGGGCAGAATAGTTATCAGCGACCTCGAAAACCCCCGAGTACCACATTTCATCCGATTCAAATAAGTTTTTGCATTTTTGGTCGGCCATATTGGATCCGCCAGCTTGAATTTTGTGGGCAGAATCGTAATCAGCGACCTCGAAAACCCCGGGAGACCAATTTTCGTGAAGGTCCGATTTTTTTTCTGTTTTACGCGAAGCGTGAAATTTTTCTCGCCGCTCAAGGGGTGAAAAACGCCATTTTGGAGGTGAACATGTTGATTACGACAAATTTAAAAAATACTTCGTTTAACTACAACCATTTTATACACTCATGATTGAACAAAAAGGGGGGGTTCCAAGCTTCTGCTATGAGAAAAAAATATTGAAAAATAATGTCTTTGATTTTTTATTTTTTTTTTGTTTAAAAGCGGCCATATTTTTTTTCTAGTGGACAAAACTCAATTTTATACGCGGATTCTGAAAGAGCACACTCGAAAGTACTAGGGACTATATTTTTTATTTGAAAATTCTTATTGTTTAATTATCAGAATTTGACTTGAAAATGATAGAATAAATTTTGATTCTTGGTCGTTAATGGGTTAAATTCCACTTTTCCACATTTCTCGAATGTTATTGAAGATTGTATCTATGAAACTATTTGTCTGGTGAGTTGGAAACGTCTTAAGGGCAATGTGTTACCTTTCTACAATCAAGTAATAAAAAAACCTCCATTGTTTATTCCTTTGTGAGATTTAAAAAAAAATCCGACGCAAGATAATTCTGAAAAAATTCATAAGTATTCAGAAAAATACATCAAGTCATTCCGTATGAAAAAAAAAAACATTTCCTTACTAACTATTTTGCAAACAATTGTTTGTTCAAAGTATTCGTTAATAATTCTTCGGCGTTATTATTATTCGAAAAAAAATGCTAATGGAAACTTCGAACTGATTTTTTTTCAGATTCCTGTTGAATCGCCAAGCACTGTAATTCTGATCGAATGGAACTTTTGCCTACGAACGTACGTGTGATACAACCTTAAAGCAGAGCCAATATCCCGCCCGTAGCGTTGACAGAATTATTTGCGGCCATTTCGCGAATAAGAATGAACGACGAATGTACAAATATTTTATTTAAAAATAAAATCGAATAAATTAACGCGACGGTCAAGGCTATGAAATAAAACGGCGACAGGGAGTATTTTTGATATTCGTTCATTCTTATTGCATACCCACGTCCGTTCGAGACTTTAGAACCATTGTAGCGACCTCGGGGGACATTTTGTGAACTCCTATATCGGCCAATACTTCTTTAGCTCGCTCCGCGTCAATCGATTCGCCGAGTGTTTGAAGCAACAGCATCGCCGAGCCCCCCAACACGTTCAACAACATGGAGGCTTCTCTCATCCTGCAAAGTAAAAAATCATGTTGGATATGACGCTCACTGAAGACAGGTTTTTAAACCGTTTTTAGGGTTCCGTAGCGTCGCGAAGAATACTTATGTCCTGATTTTTTATTTAAGGTCGGAGCCTGAATTAAAACGTTCGAAAAATCGTTCTTTTTTTAATTCATTAAATCGATGGACAAACTATCCAAGAATATATTTACAAAGTTACAGAGGCCAATTGTTAATATTTTCGAAGATACAAGGCCAAAAGCAGAGAAGCGATTGATATTTCCTCCTATTGAAAACTTTGAAACGCGTTTTCTCCAGTTTTCATTTTTACGATTTTTGCAAATTGGCGGGCGTGATAGCAAAAAAAACTAAACGACCTATTGAATCAAACCAAAGTTTATTTTCTTCAGCATGAAAATATCTTCTAAGTAAATTTAAAAAGTCGTTGAAAAAGTATTTTTAAATAATTTTGATAGCACGTTAAAGAATTTTTTTCAACACATTTTTTTTTAAACTTGAGAAAAGTTATAATTTAACGATTTTTTCAGCGTTTTCTTAATTCACCTAGAAGAAAAATATATGACACTTGAAAATTTGATTGGTTTTTTTGTTCCCGTCAAGAATTGCTGCATCTTTCCCGCCGATTGGAGACTGCAGTGGCAAGACGCACATGGAATAGGCTGATACATCTGCAGTAATTGATTGTTTCACGTTGAAATATTTTTTTTATACATTGCAAATATACATGAAAAGATACCTCAATGTTTACTGGGCTCACTTGTTTTTTTCCCTTCTAAAAAAATTCCCGATAAGACGCTTTTTTTGGACCTTCTAATTCAGGCTCCCGCCTTTAACGCCTATGTCTAGAATGAAAGTTCAACTTCGGTGTTTCTGTAAGTTCTACTCCTTCTTTTTCTATATTTTTCCCCCATTTTCCTGGAAACATATCAACATCTAGACAATTTAACAATTTCGTGTGAAGAACTGCGAATTAAGTGGCTATTTTATCGTCAGCTAGATATTACTGTCTGTGCAAAGCATTCGCTCAGGTTATAGTAAAAAAAACGTTTTCCATATATTGAAACAAAACAGGTTTTCGATATCGTGGAACGAGACCGTTTTCTAGCTTTATACATACCCAAAATCATATTACCAGAAAGAAAAGCAATAATTATACTACTCGTTTAATTTCAGCGAGAAAGAACGAACGTACAGACACATGTAATAATATCAGTAAGATGTGCACAATTAACATGTCAGAAAAAGATATGAACTTTCATTTTTTTATAACCAATTGTCCTAAATGGCTTAGAGTTTAATTTTTTCTAATCGAAAACGACGTAGTGAACCCTATTGCAACTTCGAAATTGAATTTCCAAATGTCTACGTTTAAAAAATCAGAACCGTTTGACTTTCGTCGGCGAAACGCTCGACTCTCCTTATATTGGAAAGGAAGTGCCTTTTCGATTCGAACTCTCCCATTGCACGATTCTCAATCAATCCCTATCGAATGGCTACAATCGCTGCCGCAACACTCTGCTTAAGGGGTCATATACAGTTAAAGGATAAACTTTTAAATAGCTGTTACCTCCGATTTGGTTGAAATTTAGTACAGATGTTCCATTGAATATATAAAGACATCGCCCAAAGGGATTTTTGGTGCTTTCCAATATTTCACGAGAAATCGAATTTCAAAGTTTATTTTTTCGCCCGCAAGGGTATATCTATATCGCTCGCTACGCTGATCGATATCCCCACTCCTCCGACTTCACTAGTGGCTAGGGTGCCGCGTTTACCCCTGCAAGTATATCTATTCCGCAGGGGTAAACCAAACAAACAAACCCAAACAAATGCAAACACACAAACACAAACGGACAAAAAAAAGAAACAAACCCAAACAAATTCGGTATCTCGTAAACTATTGGAATGCGTCATAAATGCCGTTGGGGGATGCGCCGATGTCCTATTTAATATATAAAATATTAAATGGAACATCTGTGCAAAATTTCAGCCAAATCAGAGGTAACAGCTATTCAGAAATACGGCCAAAATTTCTTGTCAATCCGGCGAATATTCCCGAAGTTACACCAGAGTTGAGCGTCATTCTATTTATAAATACGAATACGAATTTATTCACATCGTGATTTTCATGTGAATATAAATACAAATTTATTCATACTTTATTTATTTATATTCACATGCATGCATACAAATACAATTGTATTCACAGATATTCTGAACATACAAATAAATGCACAGAAAAAATTGTGAATATTTATAAAAAATCCTGTGAATTAAGAAAAATTCACATCAAAATTTGTGAATGCAAATGTACCCACAAAAAATTGTAAATAGAAAAAAATTCACAAAATAAGTTGTGATTTTTTTCGTATTTAAGACAAATTAAAATCCAATTCACAATGATTTGATTAAAATTTGCACCAAAAGGGAGTTCTTACGATTTTGAGAGAAAACATTCCGTCGACGCAGAGATATTTGTGCAAAAAAAATGTGTTTCAAATATTACATTATAAATATGAAAAAATTCACAAAATGAGTTGTGAATTTCCTCAAGTTGAAGAAAATTAATATCAAATTCACTACAATAATATTAAAATTTATCCCAAAAGTGAGTCCTTACGTATTTTGAGAGAAAACATTGTGTTGAACTCACCAAGTAAGAACTCACTTTTGGTGTAAATTTTAATATAATCATTGTGAATTTGATTTTAATTTGTCTTAATTACGGAAAAATTCACAACTTATTTTGTGAATTTTTTCGTATTTACAATTTTTTGTGAATACATTTGCATTCACAGATTTTTATGTGAATTTTTTTAATTCACAGTCAATATTTACAATTTTTTCTGTGAATTTATTTGTATGTTCGGAATATTTGTGAATACAATTGTATTTGTATGCATGCATGTGAATACAAATAAGTGAAGTATGAATGGATTTGTATTTATATTCACATGAAAATCACGATGTGAATAAATTCGTATTCGTATTTATAAATAGAAGTACGCCCAACTTTGAGTTACACGCACATTTGTAATGACGTGTCAGATCGTTCGAAAGTGCTTTTGAAACTTTAAACGCGTTTTTCTCAAACCCGTGTTTTTAAAGTTGGTGAGAAAAATTTCTCGGAAACGGCTGAACCGATCAGTCTCAAATTTTAACCCAATCTTTTCAAGTATATTTTTTAGTAAGTAGTCGAAGGTTTTTTCTCACCGATAAATATTTCCCATTTTATAAACAATTTAAGGTCTAAATTTTTGTCAAAAATCGATTTTTTTTGCGAAGCCGCCATTTTGTCAAAAATTATGATTTTGCTTATTCCTTTGATGAATTACAAGATAATCCATTATATTAGCAAAATATTTTTGGTTTTTTCATTTTAGATGATCCAGTCCAGTGATATCGTGCTCACCGCAAGACGCCTTTTTTAGAGGTGCTTCCGGAGATCAGCTGTAGCAGCTTTTAAAATAATTATTTTTACAAATAAAAAATGTTAAAATACAGTTAAAAGTTACCATAATATGTGTACAAATTTCTACGTTAATAGATTAAAAGGTCTTCTCAAGAAAAATTCTTGGAAAATCGATATTTTTGGGCCTCCTGACTTCATATAACCCCTTGACGGGTTACATCTGGCTCGTGCCCGAACGGAATTTTCTTAATTTTTTTCTCGGAAAAGGGTGCAGGTTTAACTTTTTTTTACATTAAAGAATATGGTTTTGAGTATCATTTACAATTTCTTTATCGAAAAATATTTATAAAAGTGGCAGACACAATGGTTTGTGCAGACCGCTGTTTGGAAAACGTCCTTCGCGGTGACGACTGCTGCTCGGAAACAATGCACCCGAATAGAAAAATCAAATGCATTGAATTTTTGCATGAAATTATCTGGTGCTTAGACAAAGCATTTAATAAAATATTGATTTTTGAGAAAATGACCGCCGTCGAAAGTGAAAGTATCGATTTTCGGTGAAGAAAACCATAGAGAAGAATCATAAAAAAAATTCCTTCGTTCAAGCACTGACTTTTTATACGTAAAAGAAGCTTGTGAAATCAAAAGTTGATCGGTGAAGTGATTTTTGCAATATCGTGATCACCGATTTTGAAAAAGTCATTTTGAGAAAAACGCGTTCAAAGTTCGCCGTCCGCAGAACCTGCCTACAAACGCTCATAACTCCTTCAATTTTGAACGAATCGACTTGGAATTTTAAAAGAATATTTTTGAAATGTTATATTTTGAGAATCCGTCGGAAACCAAAAATTGATAGTTTAAAAAATGTCAACTAGGCGTAAGCCCTTAAACAATCGTGCTTGATAAACGATGTACCATCACAAAGGGTTTGTGCAGCAGTTATAAATACGGTTAAGCAGTTCGAAGTACTTACAGTGGAAAATGAGATTCCGGCTTGCTGGCGTAAAGTCCGAAGAGGGAAAACAAGTTTCTGGTTATGTCGAACTGTAGCTGGGCCGCACCGCCGACATTAAATTGATTCACCAGTACCACCTCTTCGAGAAGATACTGCAGCGAGAAGAAAGGTATCGTTTCAGCACAACAAAGATGCGATCGGATTAAGAGATCATAGCAGTGTAAAATGTTCAAAAAAATCAATTGTTTTGCATTATCCGATAGTATGAACAGTTATGAATATGCTGTTCGATTTTTGGGGCGAAATTCGAATTATTGCGGTTGCTACAGCCTTTTCCGGAAAAAGGGATTCGACCGGCTGCGTGAGACCTCGCGCGGACGGACGCGTTTTTCTCGAAATGTCGTTTTTCAATACGGTGTACACTCTTAAAGAAAGAGTTTTCAAGCTGTCCGTCTCAAATTTGGACACAACATTATTCACACCATTCTTTACCTTGCCATGAAAGCTTTTTTTATCTTCATATTTTTTTAACGAAAAACCGTCGAAAAAATAGGGTCAATTCGATACTTTTTTTCAAACCACTGCCATTTTGTCAATTTTGATTTTTCAAAAACTTCCATAGCAAGATAGCGGCTTTCATACTGATTAATAATCCTTTCGAAATTTTGTTTCAAATCATATTTACGGCCACAACCGTGTACACCGTGAGGACTCCTTTTTCGAAGACATTTTAATCCGCTAAAAATGTTTTAAAAAAAATAAAAATAATCGTTTAAAAATTAATTTTCTGTTCTTAATGAGTGCTCTGATTTGACAACAAAATCAGGCTGTTTAGCGTATTTTAGACATTAAAAATCGGAAAAATAAGCTATTTTTCGACCCGTTACGCTGTGATGATTCCTTGAGGGATAACACTACTCTAGGATTTTGGAAAAATCGTTTTCTTTGTTGCTTAAAAAATACTTTAGGGTCATAAAAATGATGTGCCTGTGCCGATTTTGTTTTAAGGTTCAATTATCGATTTAGCCGCAGCGCCTCGGACTTCGTTCAGGCGCCTCGTACAACTTTAAACGCGTTTTCCTCGCAACGAATTTTGCCAAACTGGGAGAATGGATTACTCGAACACCTTTGCATGGATCGATTTGAAATTTTGATGATAGCTTCACTGTTACATTCTCTATGGAAGTACGTAGCCGTTTTTTCATTAAATGTAACCTTTTTTTTATAAACAATTTACTGCTTATTTTTTTGGCAAAAAATGGATTTATTTCTTTCAAAGTCCGTGATTTCTCAAATTTGGATTTGAAAATCCCTGCGTACTCCCATCGCTAATAATATATAGATTATAATTTTTTTTGGTTTTTGTTCCAGGTCTTATACTTTACGAGAAAACCGTCCTCCCATGAAGCTATTTGTAAAAAAAACACGTTTTTCAAGATGGGCTCTGTCGCCGCCATTTTGTATGAAAATGATAGTCAAAAAATGTGTTTTGTACTTTAATATGTGTTGAACAAACCCTCTCAAAAGAAATTCTATTTCTTTTTTCAAACACCCAAAATAAATTGTCAAAGTTAGGCCTTATTTTCTCCCGCTAGAGGAGTGTTATTCCTTAAGGCCTTAGGCCACAGTAACGGGTATAAAATCATGTGCGAATTTAACAATTTTTTTCGTATGAAAAAGTGATTCACTCATAAAATGAATTACACATCTATTGAGTATGAATATCAAGCTGTTAGAAAAAATATATATTTTTTTCGATGTACAAAATGGCAAACTACTGATATTTTCTTTTGTTATCGTTTTTTAGGCGCTCCGCGGCGTAACATTTAGCATCCACAATTTTTTACCTAGACCAAAAAACAAAAATTCTCGTCAATCTACATTAGAATACCTAGAGAAGTACGTATTTTAAAAAATTTTGTTTTATTCAAAAGTTGTAGGTATCTGAACTTAAAAAATGAATTTTCAGTGAAAAGTTTCATTATAACTGCTCGTAACCTGCTCATAAAATGAAAAGTTTTCGATTAATCAGAAATTCCGTACGTACTTCTCTGTGAAATGCAATTAGGAATATAACTTTCAAATTTGAAGTAAAGCGAGTGAAGATTGTTAAAGTTATTTGTCACGCCAATTGGAAACAAGCTGTTTCGAGAAGTTTCGAGTAGTCGGCCATTTTGTACATCGAAAAAAAAACAGTTCTAACAGCTTGATATTCATACTACATACATGTGTAATTAATTTTATGAGTGAATCACTTTTTCATACGAAAAAAAATTGTTAATTTCGCAAATAATTTTATACCCGTTACTGTGGCCTAAGACCCTAATGCAATTAGGAGTATCTTCACGCTTACTTGGTCGAGTTGAGAGGCAAGATTGCGCCAGGCTTGATCGAAGAGCGGCAGTGCAAGAGCATCACGGAGGTCGTGAAGGCGTGTCGCAAGTTCTTCGAACATTGGACAACCACTTGGCGTCACGGACAAAGATGCGACCTCTTTTTCCGACTGCATGGCGAACCATTTGTCCGTTCTGTACGGTCTGCTCTTCGCTTTTACATCCAACGCGACGGTATTAGTAATCTCGTCGATCAATTCTTTCTCGAGCCTCTGTAGCAGAGCGACTGCCTCGTCGAAGACCGTACCGTCGTCGTCGTCGGCTTCCTTGCCGCTGACATCCGTTCCTCTGTCCGTCGCAGTCTCCACAGCCTCGAATTGTTTCTTGAAGAAATGAAGCTGCAGAAAATGCTAAAAACAAAAATCGAAGTAAGATCTCTAAGACTCGGTGGAACGACGGCCACTTTATTCGGGACACAGCAAGCTGATTGTTTTCCATTAATAACCAACTACTGACGGACATTACGCAAAGCGACATTTTTTACCCCACAATTGGGGGGAGGAAAGAATTTTTACCCCGTGCTTGGACGCTTAATAAAGACTAGGGGATACAATCTCAGGCAAAAAGAGCCGGCATTTAAAATTCTCAAATATACGCTCCGGAAGTAAAATAAAATCGGTTGTAAGTGACGTAGTTTGTAGAGTAAGTCGTAAATACCCAGAATCCAGTGTTTTTTTTAAACAACTGTTCAACTTGCATTCGATTGGACAAAAGTCTTAAGGCGTTACATCTGAGTAGGGAAAACATGTTAGACCGTTTTTTGTTAGCTTAAGGCCTTAGGCCACAGTAACGGGTATAAAATCATGTGCGAATTCAACCATTTCTTTTTCGTATTTAGTATGAATATCAAGCTGTTAGAATTTTTTTTTTTCGACGTACAGAATGGCTGACTACTCAAAACTTCTCGAAACAGCTTTTTTCTAATTGGCGTGACCAATAACTTCAACAATTTGCACTCGATTTACTTCAAATTTAAAAGTTATGTTCCTAATTGCATTTCGCAGACAAGTACGTACGGAATTTCTGATTAATCGAAAACTTTTCATTTCATAAGCATTTTATGAGCAGATATAACGAAATTTTTCACTGAAAATTCATTTCGTAAGTTCAAATACCTACAACTTTTAAATAAAACAATATTTTTAAAATTTCGTACGTACTTCTCTGGGTGTTCTAATGTAGATTGACGAGAATTTTTGTTTTTGTTCTAGGTAAAAAATTGTGGATGCTAAATGTCACGCCGCGGAGCGCCTAATCAAAGATAACAAAAGAAAATGTTAGTAGTCGGCCATTTTGTACATCGAAAAAAAATATATATATTTTTTCTAACAGCTTGATATTCATACTAAATAGATGTGTAATTAATTTTATGAGTGAATCACTTTTTCATACGAAAAAAAATTGTTAAATTCGCACACGATTTTATACTCAAGGGGTGAAACGAACCCTCGAAAATAGGGGTGTTTTTCGTCTCATCTCCAATGTATAGTGCACAAAAAAATAAACATTGTTGCAATTTGAATTTTTTAATATCTCGTGCCGTTAAAACGTTATCGAGGAAAAACGAAAAACATCCCCATTTTTAAGGGTGCGTTTCAGCCCTTAAACCCGTTTTTCATCCGATAAAAAAATACGTATCGCTTACTTTTCGGTGCTTTATAACATATCCCAATTTCAACTAAATCGAAGGGTGTCACCTGAGGGATGTTCCTTGTAAGATAAAGATCCAAATAAAAAGATAAGAAGAATTTCAGTGTGTTACAATCAATTACGCTACTATTACGTAGTAAATAATTATAAAATTTCACAAGAAGTTTCTTTCATACACAGAATACCCAAACCAAATAACCAAACCATTCCGTACCATTTTCCACAATGCTTTCTCTTGTCATACTTCAGAATAAAACAAGGTCCCATAAGAAAGCATGTGAAACTACTGTGAGTTGAAAGTGTCATAATTTCCCAACGGCTTGATGGAACGATTGTAAATTAGCATTTCTGTAGGACTCCCGTGCTTCCTCAAACCCACCGATCATATGAACGTCTTCATAAATATTCGTACAACCATGCAATGTGAAAGATACTCTCGAAAGGCTATTAAAACCAGCTTCACACGAAATATTAATTAGAGTGGCGGATTTTGAGTAGCCAAAACTTAACGTACAACGGTGACACCCCAGTCGATGAGAACGCTCGACACGTAATGCAGAGTATTGAGTATCCGGGGCATGAGCGAACCCAGAGGGTCATCGTACTCCTCGTGTAACAATTGCAATAACCTGACTCGCCAATCGTCTATGAGCTCCAGCTGAAGTTCGAGAAACTGCAACCTGTCGAGAACACATTCTTCCGTTTACGATATCTTGTGACTATTGGGCTCGCGTAACTTGATCGTGGAGGGAATGAAAACTAGAAGCAAAGAGAAAAAGAGTGAGAAAGAGAAATTGCGAATACCGATGTCCAGGCTGCGGTAGATGATTGTATCGATCGGATATAGTCATCAGCAGTGTGAGAAATGCATCCGCACACTCGGTCACCTTCATGTCGTCAGAATCGGGGCCCGTGAGGTTTTCCCAGGCACTTTCCGAACTCAGTATCAAATCCATTTTTTCCGTTGCATCTGGTGAAACGAAAGGGAAAAAACATATATTGCGATTCTAGTTTATTCTGTGAGTCTGACAAGGAACATCCCTCAGGTGACGCCCTTCGACTTCGTTGAAATTTGGATATGTTATAAAGCACCGAAAAGTAAGCGATGCGTATTTTTTTTAATCGGCGGAAAAACGGTTTTAAGGGCTCTAACGCACCCTCAAAAATGGGGATGTTTTTCGTTTTTCGTCGATAACGTTTTAACGGTACGAGATATTAAAAAATTTCAAATTGTAACCATATTTATTTTTTTGTGCACTATACATTGGAAATGAGAACAATAACGTTATCGACAAAAAACGAAAAACACCCCTATTTTCGAGGGTTCGTTTCACCCCTTAAAACCGTTTTTCCGCCGATAAAAAAAATACGTATCGCTTACTTTTCGGTGCTTTATAACATTTCCAAATTTCAACAAAATCGAAGGCTGTCACCTGAGGGATGTTCCTTGTGAGATATCTGCGGGTCGAGGACAAAGGAAAGTTACACTTTTTCTCCATATTGATCCACTTGACGAAAATCTGGGCTTGAGTAAGAACGAAGACCGTGGCCGGTTGATTAAGCGGATAGAAGAGAGTGTCGCGAAGTTCTCTCTCGAAGCCAAGCGCCTCGTCGACCAAATGTGCGAACAGGGCATCGTCGTACTGTACGATCGGCAATTCGGTGTGCAATTTTTCAACGGCTAGCTGAACAAGAGCCCTCATAAATTCGACCTGAAGGATGTTTTTTGAACTTTTGTTATTATTCCTTTTCGTTCGTTCGTACTTGCGAGCATTAATCTCGCAAGTTAAACTCTATTTCCAATTGTCCGTAGCACTTGAGCATATCATTATTTCAAAGTTAATTATAGCAAAAACAAAAAAATAAATTTTGAACTTCCAGATTGGGTCATATATGTATAGTTGCTGCTCCTAGCATCGTTTCAAAATTAATAATTTGCCTATAAGACGGGCGTTATGAAAGTTGAAACTTGCAGTATTTTTGATACAATGATACAGTGGCTCTTTCAGACCTGTGCATTAATGTGCCGAAATCCAGCGGCGTCGAACACCGGTTGGACATTTTTGCAAACCCATTGCTCGTGATGCTTGATCCACGTGAGAATCTGAGTGAAAAACCATTCGGGCTTGTCGTGACGATTCGTCTGCTTTGCGCCACTAAAATGATAGATGAATCTTTGTCTTAGCGGTCGCACTAACAGTGTCACGGGCAGACTGACAGGTGCAAAATCCGTCAGTAGACTGGAGGTAACTGTTGGCTTTGTCGTTTCTTCTCTAAACGTCGATGTTAAGGCAATACACGCAATCGATGATTTAAAAAATCAGAAAGAATCTTGTTTGACGCATTTGATCTATAAACGTCAATTGCATGGGCATATTTTCTTCGAAACTTCTTTTTTGCTTTGTTATTATTATTATTATTAGTATCATAGATTTTGTGATACTCCTACGCACTTCTTACTACTTTATTATTTTTAATATTTATATATTAAGTGCGTAAGTAGTTATAATATAATACTTATATTATAACTACTTACGCACTTTCTCAGTTTTATTATTTATTATTCATTTATTTATTTATTATTATATCGCATCCGATGTGGACTAAATTCTTCATTATAGCGTTCATATTAGATGCTAATTTCTTCAACACAACGCAAACGAAGTTTCGATAATTCGAATGATCAGTTCAAATATGAAGAGCTTGGAAATTACGGCACTCAGTGTGCACAGAATGACTGACACATGATTTCTTAACGTGTCGATGAGTCGTTGGAACGATAAAAAAAATCATTGGCATCCAGTTGATATGTTTTCGAAATAACGTTCTGCGTATCGATCAAAGGATACGGTAGGTACAACTGTAACAGATCCTCAGTGAGCATCTTAAATTTGCTCATGGTATCTGGCAAGACAGTCGTCAACCCCGCTGCATTAGAGCCGCAAAAAGGCCATTTGAGCGACTTCAATACTTCCTTGTATTCCCTGAAACGTGCAAAAATGATTCGTGTCAAACGAATTCAGAAATAGAAGAGTAATTTTCAATAGATTCATCGCAGGTTGTACAGTTGGTTTAATTAGGAACGGAGAATTACTTTTAGATTTGCAGTTCCCAGCAGTCGCTACTATGTACAAGACAAAAGAGACTCGTTCATTGTTGTATTAGACATTGTTCGAGACACAAATATATATACAGTCACTTGCAAAAAAAAAGAGACCACCTGCAGTTTCCCGCTTCGCGGTCTGAATAATATGACAAATAATCTTCTTATCCCAGTCTTTTTCGTTAATATAATTCTTCACTGATTGAATGTTATTCTTGAAAAAAAGTTATTGTTTAAGGGATAACACCACTTTAGGATTTTGGAAAAACCTTTTTTTTCGCTTAAAAAATATTTTGGGGTCATTAAATCAATATGCAATTGGTCCGGTAGCGAATTTCTTTTCTTAAAACGTTCAATTATCGATTTTGCCGCAGCGCCTTGGGTTTTTCAGGCGCCTCGTACAACTTTGAACGCGTTTTTCTCGAAACCACTTTTTTCAAACTGGGAGGACGGATTACTCGAACACCTTTGCATGGATCGATTCGAAATGTTGATAGTAGCTTCACAATTACATTCTCTATGGGAGTACGTAGCCGTTTTTTTTATTAAATGTAAACTTTTTTTTGTATAAACAATCAACTGCTTATTTTTTGGGCAAAAAAAACGATCCATTTCCTTCAAAGAGCGCCATTTTTTCAAAATTTGATTTTAAAAAATCCCTACATAGCTAATAATACATAGATTATATTTTTTTTTTGGTTTTTGTTCCAGGTCTTATGTTTTACGAGAAAACCGTCCTCCCGTGAACCTATTTGTAAAAAAACACGTTTTGCAATATGGGCTCTACCGCCGCCATTTTGTATGTAAATTATAGTGAACATTTTTTAAAATACTTTAATATGTGTCAAATAAACCCTCTAAAAAGAAATCCTATTCCTTTTTTCATATTCCCAAAATAAATTGTCAAAGTTAGGCCTTATCTTCTGCCGCTAAAGTGATGTCCCTTAATTCTCTCAGGAAAATTCCAATTTTCCTGATTATTTGTTCAAAAGTTACATTTATGTCTGGGACAAAAATAAGAGACCAATATCCCAGTTAAAAGTCCAAACGGTCGATTGGTAGATTCTATGTGTTTATGGAAGTACAATTTTACTGTGTTTTGATTACTTTGTTATTCGTCTTGGTAACCGTGTGTTTCTGCCAGTCGATGCCTGTTTCCCATGTTATAATCGCGAGTCAAGATGCCTAGGCAACAACTTTGCACGCAGGGACGAAAGTTCATTATGAAAGATTTAGAAAAAGATTTTTCGCTAAGAGATATAGCTCAAAAGTTCGAAGTGAGCAAGACCGAGGAGGGCGAAAACTATGGAAAAAAATCGGAGAGTTTGATTGTGTTGAGGACACAATAGGACGAGGAAGAAAACGAGTATTATACGAAAAATAAGATAAAACCCATATCCAACGATACAGACTATTAAGGGGTTAGGCCACAGTGACGGCTATAAAATCATGTGCGAATTTAACCATTTTTTTCGTATGAAAAAGTGATTCACTCATAAAATCAATTACACATCTATTTAGTATGAATATCAAGCTGTTAGAAAATATATATATATTTTTTTTTCGATGTACAAAATGGCCGACTACTCGAAACTTCTCAAAACAGCTTTTTTCCAATTGGCATGACAAATAACTGCAACAATTCTCACTCGATTTACTTCAAATTTAAAAATTATGTTCCTAATTGCATTTCGCAAAGAAAATTCATTTCTTAAGTTCAAATACCTACAACTTTTGAATAAAACAATATTTTTTAAATTCCGTACGTACTTCTCTAGGTATTCTAATGTAGATTGACGAGAAAGTTTGTTTTTTGCTCTAGGTAAAAAATTGTGGATGCTAAATGTCACGCCGCGGAGCACCTAAAAAAAAGATAACAAAAGAAAATATTAGTAGTCGGCCATTTTGTACATCGAAAAAAATATATATTTTCTAACAGCTTAATATTCATACTAAATAGATGTGTGAATCACTTTTTCATAGGAAAAAAATTGTTAAATTGGCCCATGATTTTATATCCGTTACTGTGGCCTAACCCGTTTAAAAAAAAGGTTAAATCGAACGTGTCACATAAAACAGTTCGGTAAAGACTCAGTCAGTATAGCCAATTTTTGCAGCCAATTTACAAGAATCTGAGCGTTCATTCAGCGACATAATAAACTCGATAGCCTACAGTTTGCTATAAAATACGTAAAAATTAATTTGAGTTATTTAACCGGAAAACAAGCTCCACAATTTTTGTTTGGGTTTGTTTGAGGTTTTTTGGTCACTTGCAGCAGATGGTCAAGCACAAAGGTGCTAGCATAATGATTTGGGGCTGCTTCTCCTGGTCTGGAGTCGGGCAGTTCGTGAAAATCGATAATATATTAACTGCTGATAAATATATCTAAATCCGCAACAAAAATCTGACGTCATCAGTGCTCCGAGTTGGAGCACTGTAATTTTATGTTTCAACAAGACAAACATCCAAAACATGCAGCAAAGAAAGCTCAAAAAATGTTCAAGTAGAATACCATCAAAACACTTGATTGACCTCCACAATCACACCACCTGAATCCTATTGAGAATTTACCATCTAACTTGGATAAAAATATTAATAATACCGACAATTCAAACAAAGAAAACTTATTCGCATGGCTGAAAAAAACTTTTGAGGAATTGCATGGAAAATAACTATAACATCTCATCAAGAGCATACCAAGAAGAGCTTTGGCCGTAATTAACGCAAAAAGCGGCCATACCAAACATAATTGTATTTATTCCCTAAGTGTATAGTAATTTTATTTTTAAAAATGTAATGAGGTCTCTTTATTTCGTCCTTACGGTTACTATATTTAAAAAAAAAAGTTACCAAAAAATGTAACGAACACTTTATATTCTACAAATACAAAAGCTGAGTTGAAGAAGATTTATTTGAGTCGAAAAGTTCTCACGACTTTTGAATTTTTCGAAACTTTTAGCGTTGAAAGCTTATTTGGTGCATGGTGGTCCCTTTTTTTGCCGCTCACCGTCTATATAAGCGACCGAAAAGCCATTTCGTTTGTGCATTGCGTTATCACTTACTCAGACAGTTTCTCCTTCAAGTGATTGTGCCAGAAATGGAGAGTATCCCTGACGTAACTGGACAAATGATGACAAGAGGAAGAGTGCAATTGACGACTTATATCCGTGAGATTCGTGTACAGTGTAATCGCGGATTCGTCTTCCTCAGCCAGTACAAACGTCTCAATCTCGTTGCTGCAAAGAAAATAATGTTGTTTCTTTGTTCCAAAAGTGTCGCTGCACGCACGCTCAGAGATTTTGAACCAATAGAAGATTTACCTGATATTCTCTATACATTTGACGAAGCGTAGATAAGAGAGGGCCTTTTCAAGCTCGTCGATTCTCTCGACTATGCCCTGTACTTCGCGAAGCTTATTGTCCTCTTTGAGACAGTCGTTGATTGTGTTGGAGAGTTTGGTGCCTTCCTCGATCAGGGGATCGATCTCGCTAACTATTCTATCTACGTAAGCCAGGGCTGCTTTTACTTTGGAAGGTGCTTCGGTCGACGCCATGGATAACTTAGAGCGGAGCAAACATATTGTTAGTATTCAATTACGAGTTAACTCGGCAACGAAAAAAAAACGTTTTCCTGCCGCAAAAATGAAATAAATGTAAAAAATGTTTCATCTTCCAGCCTCGATACGAGTTCCACTATTTTGTATGCAACAAACCAAATCACTGTCTGATTTACGCATGTATAATGATATCGAACTTACCGATGCCTCGATCGCGTTTTTTTCGATCTCAAGTTGCTTGTGGAACTGACGTATGTTCCCAAGATTTTTTAAGTCCGAGCCGAATGCGGCATTGAATTTGTCAATAACTTTCTGTCTGATATCCGTCATTTTGATTGATTTTCAATGACATTTCCTGTCAACGTTACTATGGTACGAGGTACAAATTCCGACAGAACGTAACCTCCAAAAAGTGCCGTGCTGTCATTCTGCTAAGGTAAACAGAAAGACGCCGGCGCGGGGGGGTAAAAAATGGATCGACGCGGTAGTTCCGAGTTCCGCCGTGATAAGGTCGACGGCGCATGCGCCTCGTCCAGGAGAGTGAGAGGACGGACAAAAGCTACTCTGTCCTCGTCGCACATCACTAGCAGCAGTCACGTACTGGCAAAAAATGTAAATATACATGGATCGACTTCGTATGCCTACCATATCGTAGCCGTTTCCAATCCTGTACGTAAAGACCATGCTTCAAACAACACGCGACAAAGTTATTTATGCACATCATTACGGAGCTCATGTTTAGCCCTCTATTGGAGTTTCCATGATATTATAAGGGTTCCTTGCTTATTGACGACGGAACATTAATGTCTTGCGTGGGCTTCGGGAATGAAGATAATGAAGGCACCGGCATTACCGACGGTGCTCCTATAGTCCGCGACAAGCTTGATCGAACGTTTTCGTCTCCTTACGCTTCCGCAACCCCGACGCGTACTTCGGTTCATAATACACATGTATTTTTCGTATTGTAGTATGGCTACCGTGACCATGAGAGATTGTGTGAAAGTTGAAAACCCGAAGTGTGACAGACGTGTGAAATTTTTAGGTGATAATACCGCGAACACGTCGCCGTACCAGGGATTCTCAACAAATATTCTGTGATAATGAATCTAATCTACTCTACAACGCAACGTAAGTCTTTAATTTATCGTGCGAAAATGTTTTGTAGGTTATGAGTTTCGTAAGCCACCCCGTCTAGGGATTTCAGCTGCGCGACAGCTAGATCGATGAACTTTTCAATTAATGGTGCTTGCGAAGCACAATTAATCAATCGTTAATATTTCTGCCGCGTCGGCATTCTATATTTGTGCAAACTTGACCTTTCATGATGAGGCATTTTATTCCCGGCTCACGATTACCGAGTGAGGAAATGATGCAATCGTTTGAAACTTAATCTATATGTGATTTTTTTAAATTAATCAAAAGGAGTGTGATAAAATATATAGATTTTTAAGAACTTACGTTTCACCATTAATTATTTCACTGATTGAGTTTGCGTTTTTAATGCTCCCGTGCAGAATTTATTTTTGTTTTCGATTTTAACAGACGATTCGATCAATTTTTTTTTTAATGTATGCCTTCAGAATTCATTTTAGGCAGGGTTTACAGAAATTACCGGTATTCAAGTAATTTCTTTCGTAAAGAAAAACACTTGAATTAAAAACATTGCAGTACGAAGTTAGGGTAACGTAAAAAGGAAGTTTGTCGCAGGATGACGTCGAGTTTCACTGCAAGAATATATAATTATGAGTTCAAAGACATTTGACCGTACGGCCTAGTTTCATTGCAGGGTCGAATGTGCTGCCCCCTCCCTTGCGCCCCTCCCCCGGCCCTTAACCCCACTATTCTCGAACTAATCGAATTGAAGGTCACTCCTGGGACACAAGACAGACCCCAATCCGTGATTCGTTGTTGCAAGGTATGATTATATTTTTCGCGCTTGACGAATAACGTTCCCATAAATCATAAGCTTAAAAGTGATATGGATGAAAAGAGGTCATGGTCGACTCTAGTTGATCCTGGCAATTCACAAAACGGACGTGCAAATTGGTCCAGCACCGTTGCCAGAGTACTTTGTTATCTACCGATTTTTTTCTTTGCTACAAATCGTTCACAATGTGACAAAAATGTGAATAAAGATAAACAATGAGGAATATACCTAACGCGATCGTGCGAAATTCGCAAAACGAACGTTTGGGGATTGTAAAAACGTGTACACATTTCCATACGAAGTCATGATAATGGCAAGTAATCTTCGATTAACAATAATTACGAATAAATAAGGATAATCGAGTAAGTGGTTGGAAAGTAATGAAGCTGAATAACATAATGAGAAACTGAATTTTTATAAATATATGAATATAATATTAAATCAATGCAATAGAAAAATATAAGTAAAATATAATAACATGGAAATGTAAGTAATTATAAAAATAAAATTACGGCATTAGAGGGCGCATCGCTGGAATGCAACAAAAGTTCGTTCGTATATTTACATTTCCGTATTTTTTTATTATTTTGCAAAATCATGTTTTCGTCGATTTATGTCGGCGAAATCTGAACGAGCAACTCAAAAATTGTTTTACAGATTTTCGGGGAAAAAATATGCCGTAACGAAATAAAATGTTTCGTTTTCGTTCCAACAATGCAAACTGTAACGTCATAAATAAATTCGACCGAAATGGGTATTTAGTTTTCGTACTCGTGGAAAGCTTTATTACCAATCTAACCCGTGATCCCCGAGCCAATTGCCTTAGGTTGGTGGGAATTCGCGATCGACGAACTCGTCAGACCGCGTTCGCTGGGCAAGCGATTCGACTGACAGCGTAAGTTTGCCCTCGCTAGCGCAAACAACCTGAGATTGAGACACACGCACATATATGTATTTCGTAACAGTAACCGTTCGTCCTTGGTCACCCCCAGCTGTTGCCAATAATTGTGGGCAAATTACCCCCTAAGACGATCGCGCAATCCCGTAATTGCTACGATACGTGCTAAATAAATGTCTGCCTAATTGTTCGACTTCCCAATGCAGCGCGAGAAATTTCCACATTGACCCGCCAAGAAAAAAATCAAAGATGGACGACTAATTATGGCTAACCTAATTTGTCAATAATATTAGGAAAATTGTGGTAAAATTCGTGCAGTTCGATTTACAGAAGTAGAATTTATCGAATGAAATAGCACACGATGAAAAATATTGTTTATTGTCATTTATATCGATGACGTTGAAGTTTGCATCGTTGGAATGCAACGATATTTTTATTTCTTTATTTGTACGTTCAAGCGATTTTTACGGTCTGAATCGGCCAAAAAATGGAAGTAATCAAACAAATTAATTTACGATGCATTCCAGCAATCATGAATAGCGAAGAATGCTATTCATTCATTTAGGGGCTTTCCATTAATCATGTGAGGCTCAAATAGGGCGGGGGGGCTTTGGATTACATCGCGATTGATCACGCTGAGGGAGGGGGTGTTGTGACATATCACGTGTATTTTTTTGTATAACTGCGTGAACCGGAGAGCATCCGCTGTGAGCTGTTGAACAGGCAAGTTGTGCCCAGGGGCTGGCACCTTGGGCTTGGAATTTTTGCTACGGAGAATGACCACATTTTTAGTGTCGTACTCTGCCACTCGCAGCGCTAGTTAACTCTTACAATCTGATGGGTAAGGGCTTATTGCGCAGAGGCTATGTATGTATACGGTATCTATGTACGCCGTGCGGGCCTCGCGCCTGCGCAATAAGAATATTGTAAGATAACTGCTAGCACCATGGGGAGAGGTAGAACTAAAAAATGCGGTCGAAAAGCGCAGCATTTGTATACACAGTAGGGGATAGGAGGTGTCAACCCCCTGGTTGTGCCTAAAAAGTAACCTAAACAACAGTTTTTAGTTCTAGTTAGTTTCGTCTGGCCACCTACTTAAAGTGACAACATATATTATTTCGTTTTTCACAATCAAATACTGTACTCTCTATCGCTTGGGTGTGACATTTCTTAACAAAAAAAATACACGTGATATGGGTAAGGGGGGATCTGGAAACCTCACCACATATCACCACCGGGGAGAGGGGCTCAAAAAGTGAACTAAAAACCTCACATGATTAATGGACGACCCCTTAATGGGTCTAAATAGCCTAGGGGCCTAACGAAGTATTGGGAGTACAAATAAGTCTCCGCCGTTCGACAAAAGATGGCCCCGCCAGGAAGTCATAGTTGAAATTGTCAGATGTAAAACGTCATATCGTAAGGTTGGGCGTCAGACAAGACCATAACCGTGAAGTATTAGCGATTTTGTATTCAGCATCACATAATTTATTTCGTCCGAAAATGTCGAATTTTGAGCCGAATAAGCGTAATTTGCGGGAACTTCATTAACTTATTTATTATTATTATTATTTAAACAAAGTTCCAATATAATTATATATTAAACAAAGTGCAAATATAATTATTATTTAAACAAAGGGCCGCCGTTGCTGCACGCCCTATCGGTTCAGGTGCTTCTAGCAATTAGTGTCATCTGGAATGAAAAAAATGTACTTTTGGTATAATAAGAAAACTTTCCTCTAACCGGATAAGTACTTATCCGAAATTTTGAAAATGACAAAAATGGCAAGCTCTAGAAAAAAAATATCGATTAGCGATTTTAAAAAAATCAACTGTAATCAGTGGACATTACAATTGGGTAAAAAAACAACTGTAATCATTTGTACCTGCAGTTTGGCAAAAAAGCAACAGTAATCATTGATCATACAAATGGGTAAAAATATGAAAAAATCATCCGGTTCTACAATACAAAATTTTATAAACTATGCTCTGTCCGAGTTTGAAGTGAATCGGACGAATAGATTTTCAGATACAACTATACACTTTATGAAAGATAGTTTTGCCAAAAGGAAAAAGGGTAAATCGCAGCGCGGAGGCCCTGACGCAGTGGGTGATCTGCGTTGAAACTCCACCTTCAGAAAAATCGTCATAACTCGGACAATTTTTACAAATTTATTGCAAATTACAGTTGAAATTTAAAAAATCGTATTTTTGAAATTTCAAGCTCATACAGTAAAATAGTAGTAACGACCAAATCAGCATATTAGCTTATTATAGGTCTTAGAAACACATAGATCTTTTTAACCATTTTGAATTTACCTAAGATGCATCAACGATCGAACGAATTTCTGGTATTTTATTTTTATAAATAATTATCGCTCAGTAGCCATTGTAGAGTCAAGAATAATAGAACACTGGAGCATCCATTACGAAAATTATAATAATAATGTCCATCGTAGATGACAGGATATTTTGACAACTTCAGCAATACAGAACATCTACAATAACCATTAGAAAAAAAAACATTGTCGCTAAAACAACATTTACGGTGATAAAAGTCTGTTACAATCATCACAAAAGAAAATTGCTCATCCTTTCCCATCTGTACGAACAGTTAATGGCGTTCTTTATGATTATTCCGGACGCGTTTCATTGGGAGAAACCCAGAAACGTACGAATTCTTTGTCGTCCGTACAGTTTTTTTTTTACATGCTGACTTTACATTCCCAAGTTACTCGATTCTCACCACTTCCTTTTCCGTGCAGAATTAAGAATCACTAGATCATTTGTATTCCCGACAATATTTTTTAAATTTATTTTCCTCAAGACTTCTGGAAGGGTGCAGAAAAGATTGAACTCTACCACGTGAACGGCACTGGATGACGCATACGATAAAATGTGTCGTCCAGCGGCGTTCACGTGGTAAAGTTCAATCTTTTCTGCACCCTTCCAAAAGTTTTATCCATCCTTTTCTCATTCATTGATGCAGCGACTTTCTATCGATATTTTGATCGCTTTGATATTGATATTTTGATCGCTGAACGACGATTTATACACGCACACAAATGAGGAGCAGGCCAACAAAACCGGACTTGTCCACACTATGTCACATTTTTTGCGTGCCTAAAAACGATCTTTTCGCTTGAAAAGGCATTTCTCAACAAATTTAAAGTATTGAACCGGATTTAATTCAAAATATTTCGAGAGCTAATGAAGGTGTGCTTAAGGCAGAACACCACTGTGACCCCCTGTTTTTTTGCCATTTTCAAGAATTTTTTTTTGTGGGGAAAAAAAGAGATAGTCGAATTTTTTTTTGTTTTGTTCGTTGTTTATTGAAGAAACATGAAAAAAAAATTTCAAATTTTTCACGCCCCATGGTGACGCTGGGGAAGCTCCCGCGTCAGGTACTACTCTTGCCTCTGCAGTGGTTCGCGGCACGCAGCAGAACTCTCTTCAAAGTCGATCTGAAAAAAAATACCGAGTGTTTTCCTTAATAATATGATATTTTGAAGAGAAGTACACAGGGATTTGAAAAAATATTGATTTTTTAAAAATAGGCACGCTTTTGAAATTGAAGGACGATTTTCGAGCAAAATTTCTCGTCGAAAATAGGCTATAACTTTTTTTATTATTGAGATATCGAAAAAATCCTATGTACTTCTTTAGATAATCTAGTTTTATTGATGCAGTCCAAATTTGAAGTCGATCGGATAAAAATTGCTCGAGTTCTGCTGCGTGCCGCACTCAAAAAAGTGGTTTTGAGAAAAACGCGTTCAAAGTTTTAGGTTTGTTAATTTATGCGATAAATTGGAAAAAAAAATTTTTTACCTTTAATCAGCGATGCCGGCACCATATAGCTGGCCTTCAAGAAGCAAATCATTGTCCCTAGCATCTTTTCTCGAAGTTGTAGAGGCTCTTGCCTCTTTTGCAGCGTCTGTGAACGAGCGCTCCGCGTGTCAACGCAAAAATTGAAACAATTTGGGCCGATAGTTATCCCCAACGTCTCCAAAACTTTCATGAGGCTTCTCAGGCCATCATTGAATAATAATACCGCGATATCAGCTGCAATATCGACGATTTTTTTTCTCCCGGACTGACACTTGGGGGCTATTGCCCAAACTGATTTGTTGTAGCTTTCGTTGTTGTTTTGTGTGAAGCCGCCCAAACAACGCTGCAGCAAATCGTCTCTGCTCAAATTTTCGAAGACTGGCGTAATTGCCTCCAATACTTTCTCAGGAAGAGGCGGCTTATGGCGATATTCAGAAATATTACCGCTTGCGACCGCTCGCTGCCACGAACACCACGACTCGGCTCCCTCTGGGCAATCGTCATGGTGTGGCTCACTATCTGTGGATATTTTGTTTGATAGTTGCCCAAATTGCCTTCCTCATTTTTTCAACATCATCGCTGTTCCTCCGAATAGCCAAGCCGTAATATGTGCTCAACTCGTCAATCAATTTTCCGGTGAGCTTTCCTCTCCCAGACAATCTTTTTTGTTTTTTCACGATTTCGCGGAGGCGCGTCCCCATACGTTTTTGGACATGATCGATGCACTCTTTTTTTTTATCTCGAAACTGTCGTATGGATCGCTATTCGATATGCCCAGAAACGTTTTAGAATCGCCGTCACCAATATAATATTTATATTTTATGCCATAGAGCTCTTCAGACCGTTGAAACATTTCGACAGCTGAGTCGACTTCCATTTTTCCGGAGGAGCCGCTATGGTTCGCCTGGCACTCATCGTCGTGGGTATTTTTCCATTCCCAGTACTCCGCGGTGCTTTCTTTTTTTTCCCAATGCTCGCAAGCTTTGCAATATTTCGATTTCACCACAACGTCGATCACTTTTTTAGTGTACCAGCCGATTAGCGATGTTATGCCGAAAAGCGAGCTGAAACCGCGCTTACGCCACGATCCGTCGCCTGAAACGATAATTCCGTCCTCCACCCCATTTTCCAACGAAATTGTCTCCTCCTCAAGTGCAGCCTTTTGTTTGCTCACTGTGCTCACAGCTTTAGTGGCAATCGAAATCGAATTTAAGATTCGATCGTAGAAAGACTAAAATATGGGGCGCGGTAGGTCCATAAATGCACAAAACTTCATCAGGCCATTCAAACCGACGCCAAGAAGACGCATACTGAATACGATCCGACGATTTATTTCGTATGTATTGTCAGTCATAGGACACGAATTGATTTGCACTTTTTCACAATGGCCGCAATCGACCTCGATTTTGAATCCGAGTCCGCGCAAACTTTTTTCAGTAAACTTTATATCGCGATCACACACTTCGCACTTCACTAACGTCGATATAATGTTCAATGCATTGACGAGGTGTACTATACGATAACCGAAATCGTTAGTAACACCGACCTCTAAATCGTCCGACGATTTTAACTTTTTCGCCTACGTGCTCACATACTCTGCAGAACTATTTTCGGAGCTATAACGGTTCGGAGGTTTTCGATTCGAAATTTTCGTTCGACTCCTCGTCACATAGCTCCGTTTTGTTCCCTTTTTCCCCGCGTACACTTTCGGATTATCCATTTCGATGTGCAAAGAATAATTCTGAGCGTTCGATATTTATAAACGAAACGATTCGGAGCGTTTAGACACGAGTAGCGTCGCTTCTATTCGCAAACTGACGCTATGACGCTATCCCTATACCTGCCTTGAAAATTTTTCAATTATCGCCACCTATGGCTTTTTTTTCGGAACTATATTTATAACAATAGCCGGTTTTTGTGAAGGGAGACAAAAGAATACCTGGGAAAGACCCGCAGGACCTGGGAAAGGCCCGGTATACCTGCCGACCCTGAGGCGCGCAGCTGCGCGGGACCCCGAGCGTCACGGAGCGCTGCACCGCTCCACAAAATATTCAATATCTCCGAAAATAATTATTTTTTCGACCTGGGTCCAACGGCATCTTAATCTTAAATGTATTTTAGATTTTTCCAGATGGTTTTCAAAAAATCGATTTTTTGAAGCCGTCACAGTGGTGTTGTCCCTTAAAGAACACGAAAAAAAATTATCGTAGAGTGGACAAGTCCGATTTTGTCCGCCTCCTCCTTAAATATATATATGCGCATATCAACAACACCATAAAATTTGATACCACACACTGGGGACGAAAAAAAACGATCGACTTTATAAAGCAGTGATTTTCATTATTGTCTGAAGTCAATAAATGCGAAAAGCTTTCGGAAAAGGTAAATTTTTAAGGCTCCGTCCCCAAGACCCTTATGTCACGGGTCTTTACCTCGTAAACGGAATGAGTTGCAGACGTGAAATTTGGACATTTTGTGTATAAACTTGACCCAAAACTTGACGGGGCTGTCAAATTTGTCAGCTCTAGACCATTTTTATTAGGGGGTCTATCTCGAAAGCTAAACTAGTTAGGAATTTAGCATTTCTGTATATTATATACCATATACTGTATTTAAACAACAAATTTTGGAAGCGCCGATTCATAATGTAGTATATATAATAATTTATTGTATACATAATACAATAAATTTATAACGAAAATATATAACATTATTGTTATTTAAATATTTACAATACCAAATGCCTTATTTTTGGAGCCGGTGTCAGCCAAGAACGACAGATTGACGTTACGGAAGAAACGAGATTGAAAATTAAAAAAGACTAGATCGTATATTTCATTAATTTTTTTTTCGCATCGTTTTCTGCGAAAAGTGTGACAATATTGCCAACTAGTTGGCGCGGTTATAAAATTACGCGGTTATATAATTAATAATTTTATTTGCATACCAAACATGCAAACTTAACACTCATTTTGATCATTAACAATCCTACAAAAATAACGGAACCATTTATTTCTTCGGTGATTCGTACTAACATGTAATGCGTTATAAGTCCTTAAGGTATTTGCATAGTTGGAATGCAATGAAAATTAATATTTCTGAATTCCTTTAATTTCTTTCGAAAGATTTTGAGTACAGGAAACCCTCAACCATTTTTTTAAATATTTAGTTAGCCACCTACAATATGAATCTATAAGAAATATCTTCGATAGGAATTTAAAAATGAAAAATGGAACGTAAAAAAGCTTTCGTTGCGTTCCAACGATGCCAAGTTCAACACCATTTTGTTTTTCGTAAACGACAAATAATGCACATAGGCGACACGTATTTTTTTATATCGGCGGAACCCGATTTTTACGGGTTGAAAAGCACCCTCGAACATTGGGGTGTTTTTCGTTTTTTGTTGATAACGTTTTAACAGTACGAGATATGAAAAAACTTAAACTTGCAACAATGTTAATTTTTTCGTGTACTATACATTGGAAATGAGAACGATGCAGATAGCAACAAATTTCATATTGTTTATTGCAAAAATGCAATTTTTTCAACCGTATCTCCGCGAATTTTTAATCGGTTGGGATGTAAATTTGCATACATGTAGAGAATAGAAAAATGCGGATACGGATTTTTTCTTTTTCCGATATCTCACAACTTAAGGGGTTGAAACTGCCCGACGATTTTTTTGCCGAGAGCATCGTATAATCAGCCTTTTGGCATTTCGGTCTAAATTCACGTCAATATATGTTCGTGTTATGACGCAATTGCATATTTGTAACATTTCAGCCCCCCCCCCCCCCCAACAGTCCCCCTCTCGAAAGGCAAACGTTCAAAGTTCTTATCGTGCGGCATGGATGAAAATTTGTAGAAATAAAAATGGGTTACAAAGAAAGTACAATCAGTCAAAATAGTCGATACACATTTTCTCGTTTTGGCGGAACGACACTCTTAAGGGGTAAATGCACCCTTAAAAACTTGGTTCTTTCTATAGCTCGTGAACGGGCCGAAATAAAAATAAAGTTCGAAAGGAAAAAATGTTGTATTCTTCGACTACTAGACGTTCAAGATGATAATGATGAGTACAGCAATAAATGGCGAGTTGTTTATTGCAATAATTCGTGAATTACTTGTGAAAAATCACTCTTCAGTTTTCCACTAATATGGGCAGAGGCAAGGATCGCAATCACGGACTGACTTCGTGCTTCGGAAAGCAACTGGATTGCAATTGTATATTTACGAAGAAATTCTCCCCCGCCACGTACTGCCTTTGAAGATTACAACACAATCGGAAAAGTGTTCTCGCGCTTATTCATTTAGGAAACGTTTCAACTCTATGTTTTTTATGGATTATACTTATTACAATAATGATAGTCATGATAAAAGTGTTTGAAACAAAGAGTTTTCTTACACCACGCACAAGTGATAATAGCTGCTTCGCCGCATATATCGCATGTCGGTACATTTTGTGAAAAGCAAAATTCTACCGGATTTTCGAAGTTTGGTGGTCTTTCTTCTTCGTACCCGCTTTTGTACCACGCATATTTGAAAAGGTTTGTAAACCGTGGAGAAGAAAACTGGTTGTGTGTAAGAGACTGTATTTTAACAATATTGTCTCTCAAATGCAGGTTGACGTCGTAATTGTATAATATTACTGCGTCAGAAAAGTGTTTGACGAAGTTTTTCCATACACGGAAGCCATAAACATCAAGGGGCTGTATTATTCCAGTCGTACCTGCAGGAATTACTAATTATCATATGGACTAATTGTCTACAGAACTAATGAAACTGGTGCAATATATTTACCTGCTGGAATGGTTAAAACTTTAATATCTTTCCCTTGCATATCAATTTCTTTAAATGCAGTTGGACATTGACCGCTCCAAGAATCCAGACGCATTACCGATTTTGGACCCGTATTGGGAATATATACTTCTTGGAACCATCACTTGAAATGATTAGTCGTCAATTTTCCAGATTTCGAAGCCAATGGAAATATATTTTCGGCTCTGAACATAGTTTGTTCCACTCGAGGACCACATTTGCCAGTAGGTTCGTTCAAAACGATCAACAAAGGTGTCAAAAGCTTGCCACTCGCAGAAACCAAAGGCTGTATAGCATAACTGTGTGTTGTTGATGTTTTTGATTGCACGACTATCTCAACGGATTTCTGCCCTTCTTTCGCCAATGTGCGCCTGTATGTAGCTCTAAATTGAATCCACTCTGATCAGAATTAAATGTGTTTTCAGCCCCAACGTTGGCTATGTTGACTCTCACCATTTCTATAAATTCGATAGCTTTGTTTTGAAGTGTATCAGCGTTTGATAATTGTTGTTTTGTTACATATTTAGTAATCTTAAGTGACACAATTCCATGTTGGTTTTTGAATGTCCTTAGCCAAGAAGCAGATGCTTGGAACTTTACGGCTGGTATTTCTACAATTTCTCGTGCACGTAAGGCCCATCGTCGAAGATCTATATAATGGACAGGCAGCCTTTTGTCCAAAGCATCATTAAAATTGTTTAACGTGTAGTGAGCTATCTTTGTTAACTTTTCTTTGTAGGTGCCACTCTTATTTATACTATGGGCCCACCGGCGCAACTGCGGCTCTGATTTCACCTTTTTTAATTTCGTTTGAACAGATGATAACTTTTTATTCCCATTTGTCCCGGATCTCCAGTAATCTACAGCTCTTGTCTTGTGTTCGTAACTCAATACTTCTATATCTTGGGTACATACATTTTCATCAATTTTTGGATCTAGGTATCGTTGTTCGTGCCAATCTCCTTCACTGTCATCTTCTATTACGGCTGCTTCATGAATCTCATTTGGTGACAGAAAATCCAAACCAGTTTCGACTTCCATTTTCATAGGTTAATCCATCGCTTCAATGATCATGTTTTCTAGTTCCTTACTGAACTGTTTTTCCTGTTCGGTGATTGGAGTGCGAGGCAAATTCATAGCACTTATCGCTATGGATAGAAGTTGAATAACATTCACCGGATTAACGTACATTTTTATTTGTATTTCGAACTCAAAATTTATGGCTGGCTTCTCCGTCGTAACTGCAGCAATAATGATCTTTGGTGAATTTATATGACTTGAAACCCAATTGATAAATACACACGAAAAAAATAACGACGACACACGCTATTACCAGAACTGCTATTAATCTTCAATAAGGCGATTTCAAGGTTATCATGAGAGCCGCTCTTTGCACCATAGTCGCTCTTTGTAAAGATTTATTTCTTTCGTTCATTGGTTCTGCTATTTGTGAAATTAAAGATAAAGATTAAATTATATTGCGTTATAAGCTGATAAAAATGTTTGCATCATTCTGTTCATGAGTTGCAGCGGCAATCCAAAAAAGCTGTAATCTCTGCAGATAATGCCTTCGATACGGTGAGCGGGGTGGAGTTTTCTCGTAAATATACAATTGTAATCCAGTTGCTTCCCGAAGCACGAAGTCAGTCCGTGATTGCGAGCCTTGCCTCTGCCCAAATGAGTGGGAAACTGAAGAGTGATTTTTCACAACTAATTCACGAATTATTGCAATAAACAACACGCCATTTGTTGCTGTACTCATCATTATCATCATGAACGTCTAGTAGTCGAAGAATACAACATTTTTTTTTCCTTCGAACTTTATTTCTATTTCGAAAACGAGAAAATGTGTTTCGACTATTTTTACCGATTGTACTTTCTTTGTAACCCATTTTTATTTCTACAAATTTTCGTCGCGGGGGTGGGGGTGCTGGAATGTTACAAATATACAATTGCGTCATAACACGAACATATATTGACGTGAATTTAGACCGAAATGCCAAAAGGCTAGCTGATTATACGATGCTCTCGGCAAAAAAATCGACGGGCAGTTTCAATCCCTTAATTGTGAGATATCGGAAAAAGAAAAAATTCGTATCCGCACTCTTCCATTCTCTACATGAATGCAAATTTACATCCCAATCGATTAAAAATTCTCGGAGATACGGTTGAAAAAATTGCATTTTTGCAATAAACAATATGAAATTTGTTGCTATCTGCATCGTTCGCGTCTCCAATGTACACGAAAAAATAAACATTGTTGCAATTTGAAGTTTTTTCATATCTCGTACCGTTAAAACGTTATCGACGAAAAACGAAAAACACCCCAATTTTCGAGGGTGCTTTTCAACCCTTAAAAATCGGGTTCCGCCGATATAAAAAAATACGTGTCGCCTATTTTTACCCATTCTACAAGCATGCCAAATTTCATCGAAATCGGAGACATCGACCTCGCAACGTTTCCTTGTAAGAAATCAGAGTTACCACTTATTCGTGAAAATGAAATATTTTACATTTCTATATACTTATGATTCTTTTTTAATTCGCGCCTTTTTGAAACCCCCCTTTTTCAAATTTCTTTCAATCCTGTATTTATGAAACGGTTTGTTAAACGTTCGAATGTCATAGGTGTTTCTTAAGGTCAATACAAACACTTTTTACAAAAAAATACAAAACATTTTCGAAATTGCGTCTCCTATGTGACTAACGACACATGCACGGACCATGCTTATAGTTCCTTTTTTCTTAAAAATGTTATCCCCAGACTCGAAGGGGTAACGTAACGAGATCTGGAGTCAGACGTTATAGATCGTATTCAACGCTTCACAAACGTCTGTATTCATATCTTTGGTTGCTCGTGCCCGTGTGAAATTGAAAGAAATTCGAACGAACTTGACGAGGGAATCCTATTCCAGGAAAATTCATAAGTTTATTTTAGCACGGAAAAAAATTTGAACGATTTCGCATGTACGTGACTAAACTGTCAGAAACCAATAATTAGGTGGGTGACGTGGTGGAACGACGAAAAGATGACGCACTTTCAGCTCACTTTCGTTCATAACAATACATTCCCAACATTTTACATGTAAGAATAAGATCTGAAAAGTTAAAAATTCTCTTTTGTGCAGATCATAGACTGACGCAACGATATTGTAACGCAATTTTTTTTGCTCGGTAAATTCGTTACGGATTCAATAAAAAAAAGCGTGAAAAAAAACCTAGTCTCCACATTTTCACTTTTTTATGTACAAAATTACATTAGAATACAATCGTATAAAATCTCAATTTATCTATATACATATACATTTATTCGATTAAATTTTATAACTATAATAGTGAAGTTTGCATTGTTCAAATGCAACCGGAATTCTTTTTTTTTTCTTTATCTTTGTTGTTATGTACACGTGCCATATTTTAATTTCAAAGCAATCGGGATAGTGAGAAAAATTGAATGGTCTTGAAGTTTGTATCGTTGAAACACAACGAAAATTGTTCCTAATTTAATTTTTTGTTATTTTAAATTAAATTTTGTTATTATAATGCAAAATATTTTTTTTGCAGATTCAGGCTGTAGAACTTAACGAGGATCCTTAGATATAATTGAGTGTTTTTTGTAGCCCAAATCTGCCAAACCGATTTGGATGACAGCAAGTTATGATTGGAAAAAAAAATCATTTTCGTTGCATTCCAACGATGCCATTGGATGATCCACTGGAGATAGATATTCTAATTGTGCCATATAATTTTAGTGGTATTTTTCATTTACATTCGCTTCCCAGGGAATTTTCTCTCCACTTTTAATTTCACGCTTCTAACGATCACCTATGAGGTCCCGCGTAAAAGTTTCCTGGACACGTCTGACACGTAACAAATTGTTATTATATCGCACGTCCCGTCCTTGATGATAGTCAATGCAGTCATGCTTCTCATGCTTAGTTCACAACGTTTAACGCCTAGTTACGCTTTTTTGGTTTCTTTTTGTTTTTATATATAAGCTGCCAGTGTCATTCAGACTGTGATCGATGATCAGCTGGTAAGAAAAACTCTACATCAGTTGTTTCTCAATTATTCCACGCGAATATTGCGTGTCACAATGCACACGATTCAACCAGAGTAAAATTTTGATCTAGTTAAAGAATAATACGCAATTCACAATATGCGCAACAAGTGCAATCGAATGCTATGACCGTTCGTGGTGCTAATTTCCACTATTCCCTCGCTATTATCGATAATGGTGGGAATACGGAAAATGGGCCATCCGCAGGTGAGATATCACACACCGATCAAGAAATAATGATCGAAGAGAGCACCGAAGACTCAAGATTGAGAGATAATGTTCTAAAAGTATCTAAAAGTATCATGCACATGATCTGAGTGGATCAACAGGGCTCGCCAGAGAAACATGAAAAAGAGATTCTGGAACTCTACAATAGGAAAGCGATTTTGTTTACTGAAGCACCTAAAGTAAATTGGGAAATTATACCACTGCTCTCAGAAATCACAAAAAAAAGAGAGTTTAGCGCTTCTTAGAGACGCAGAATTGTGTGGGAACCACTCTGGCTGCGCCAGGGGCGACAATCTCTATATTTGTATAAATCCTCTGGAGGAAGGATTAGATGAAGATATTTTCACAGAATTTTTAGGCCACCCTGGTAAAATCTTCACCGATCTTTTTTTTTATCAGCAATCGGTCGCTCGAAAATCATTCATAACGCTACAGCTGAATAGACATAAAACTGACAGTGCATGCGATGATTTCGGACTAATTGACTACGGCAATAACCTAGAAGATAAGGTTAAGTACGCAAAATAAATCGAAAGGACGAGAACCCACAAAAGAATTTCACCCAGTTCACAAACCAGCGAAATTCGAATTTCCTCCCTGTGAGTTATTAGCAGGTGGGTCAACACCAAAGGTCAACACTGACTCTTCAAGCCGAAAAGGAAGCCTTTCCAGAACTCAACGCAGAACTCGTTCAGGAACGATTCTCAAAAGACGCGCTGATCTCATTCAGGAAATAGATAAGTTAGTTAAAATTGCTGAACGTCTACGATTTTTCGTCGATGAATGGAAAATAATAACATCGGATAAGTATATCCTAAGATATTTGGAAGGGTATCGCATCCCTTTCAATGAAAAACCAGGCTAAGAAACGGCACCAAGCGAAAGAATAGTAATACAATAGGAAGCAAAAAAACTTCAACGCGAAATTGATACGCGGCAGAAAAAAGGAATTGTTGAAGAACGTAGCTATTCTAAAAGTCAATTCCTGTCGTCGTATTGTTTAGTACCGAAACATAACGGCTAGAGAGATTTATTCTTAATTTGAAAGAACTAAATAGGTTCATCACACCACCTCATTTTTAATTAAAAGATATGCGATCTGTGCTAAATTTAGTCTTGAGGTGATTTCATGAGGTCCGTGGACTTGAAAGATGCATATATTGTAATACCAATTTACGATGAACATACAAATTCTTAGGTTCAAGTTCAAATGAAAACTTTTCATTTTAGTATGCCTAAAAGCTCCTCATACTAGCTCAGACGAAATTTCGATCCGGCAGACCGTCACACGTATAACAAATGCAGACGCAGAATGGGAGATTGCCCGATCGGTTTTCTATAGATTTGTTCGCATCCGGAGCAAGGAAAACATGTGCAAGGTTTCATTGCCGTTTCTCCGATCCTGGAGCAGAAAAGGTCGGTGCTTTGACAGTTTCTTGGAAAAATGAAACATTTTATGCCTTTCTTCGCGAAACACAAATCCGAAGTGTTTCGCGCATTGAGAAAGATATGTAACGACAGCGCTGTAGGAATACTGGTGATCCCTGCACGGTCTTCCCACCCATGAAGGACGGTCCACTCATTAGCGTCCCACCTTCCATTGGGGGTGGGGAGATTATCCGGTCAACTGACCTACGCTAAGGAATCGACAAAGAATCTGTTAACGTGATGATCGAGTCTATTACGAAGTCGATGCTTAAACAATACGAGAGTTGTTTAAAGTGTTCGTGGAATTTTACTTAATCAACAAACCTTGACGTACTTTACGCAAAAACCACGGAAATCACACAATTCCTAATCAAAAGGTTCAAATCTAGCGTTAGTTATAGTGCGTGGAATGCCAATCGTTCCGCAATCTTAGTGATATCGGTAGATGACAAATAGTGATGGGTTGATCTCACAGTTTATAAAAGGAGTATACAAAATAAAACCAACAAGACCAAGGTGCGCTACAACCTGAAATATAACGGCTGTGCTAAATTATTTAGAAAAACTTATCCATTGTACTAAAATTGAGGGACGCCACTCCAAAAGTAGCGACATTGTTGGCGTTAACGGCCGCCCAACGACTGCAAACCCTATCAGTAATCGAAATGGAGAATATCTTTCAGAATGATAATGGTATTAGGCAGCATCAAAATGACCGATGAAATTAAAACATCAAGACCGGAAGCTTTCCAACCTGAATTGGAATTGTCATGTTTTCAAGAAACACCGGGTCTATGCGTAGCATGAGCAATATTAAAAACGTGGAACTCACAAACGGTAGGCCGTTGAATCAAAGCGCTCCTTTAAACAGCTGGGACCGATACAAACCAGTTCACGGCTTATAATCCGAGACACGCTGCAGGTTCCGCTGCAGACACGAGGGGACGACGTTACCACAATAAGATGGAGTGCTGGATGGCCACCAGGTTCTCAAGCCTTTTACAAATTTCATAACAAACCAATCCAGACGTCTAATGATCGATTCGCTCGAACTACTTTGTCATAGTTAGAAGGGTTTTTTTCCTCTTTCGGTTTGTTTGTAATGGAGGTTGATTTCGACAAAGAAACCAAAATATAAGCAATGTATGATAAACTGCAGAATAATTCCTGCCTCTGAAAACTACATTGAAGACTATCGAGAACGAGACGTGCAATATAATGATGAGACCAAACGAGCCCGAAGTTTGCTTGGAATGATATGAAACGTTGCGTTCGAAGATGGTAGTTTCCCACCATAGTAAGTATACCCGAAGAGTATTGTACCCGCTATACTATCGTCTTCAAAATAGCACGTTATGATTCTCAATTCGTTATACAAAACAATAAGAAGTCGAAAGAGAGAGACAACTTATATATATATATTTTTTAAAAGCGTAACGAGGCATTAAACGTTGTGAAGTAAGCATGATAAGCATGACTACATTGAGTATTATCTTCGAACAGAACGTTTGATCTAATAATTATCCAGATTTTTTTGCACATTTAAATTGTGGGTGTCCAATAAGAATGCGAAAATAACGTTTGGGTGGTTTACGAAGCAACATTGCGTCCAAAAAAAAATTCGGCCATGCAAAATATGCATCTTCTTTGTCACTCAAGGATGCAAACTTCAACGTCATATTTTATCATTTCGAATTGAATATTCCCGAGTAGAAATCTTGCTCCAGCTACAATAAGCACCTGATCAGGCATCCTGACTTCTTTTTCCAGCCTTGATCAGAATTTTTTATCAAGCCCTGATCATTTTTGAAACACAATCCCTGACTTCCGTCTGATCAGGGTAAAAAATCAAGGCCTGATCAGGGTAAAAAATCAAGGCTTGGTCAGTGTAAAAGATCAAGGCCTGATCAGCGTAAAAAATTAAGGCCTGATAAGGGCTTAATTTTTCACGGCTTGATCAAAATGAAAAATCATATGATTTTTCACGGCTCAGGATGACCGATTTTTTTCCTGAAATAAAAAATACAACGCATACACAAAAGAGAAAAAGGTACCACTTTATAAATAACGCTGATCGTTTATTTTTTAATCTTAATATAAAATTTATCACATATATTTTTCACATATATCTATATGGAAAACAAACATCATTTTTCTTGTATTTGTAATAGAACAAAAACTCGAAATAAACTAAGATATATCACTGTATTATATTCCACTTATTATCCCGAAATAAACTAATATATTTTTCAAACAAAAACTTAAGAAACTTCGTGAATAAAGTAAACCGAGCTCAACGTTTTTGTGACCAGACGTTTCTAGAAAACGTTATATTGGGCGTTCTGTTCGTTTTTTTACGCGACGCTCGAAACTTGTCCCAGTCTTTTGCTGAATTAATCAGACCTTGATACCGCTCCAACAGCTTGTCCAATTTGCTTCGAAAGAACTTCTATTCCGTGTTCCCTATATTTCGAAATGACAGCCACTGAAAAATATGAAAATGTTCATCCCACTTAGAATTCAATGTCTACATATATATCTATATAAGGTATGCACATTATTTTATTAGGGTGGCACAAAATTGAGCTCTATTTTTTTTCCTTTTTCTCACCATCCAATTATCTACTTTAAAGAAGAAAAAAAATTGTTGCAAAAGCTGCGAGCGGTCATTTTTTAACGAAAATTAGAATCGAAGCAGGAGAGCCCGTACAGCGAAGACCAACCAAATAATGCTGAGTTGACAGCGTAGTGCAGTTCAGTGAATGTAATGTCCATCCTAAGTGCATTTCTTAAGGGCTAACTTTCACCGATGGAAATACTTTCTCTTAACTGAACTATGCAGTCAACTTATCATTATTCGGTTAGCCTACACTGTCCGGGCCCGTAGCGAAGACTAACCAAATAATGGTAAGTTGACAGCGTAGTGCAGTTCAGTGAATCTAATGGCAATCCGAAGTGCATTTCTAATGGGCTAACTTGCACCGATGGACTTATTTTCACTTAACTGAACTACGCAGTCAACTTGTCAGTGTTCGGTTAGCCTACGCTGTCTGGGGCCGTACAGCGAAGGCCAACCAAATAATGGTAAGTTGACAGCGTAGTCAGTTCAGTGAATGTAATGTCCATCCGAAGTGCATTTCTTATGGGCTAACTTGCACCGATGGAATTACTTTCGCTTGACTGAACTGCGCAGTTAACTTATTATTATTCGGTTAGCCTGCGCTGTCCGGGCTAATCAGCACCGATGGCAAAACATTTACCAGATTGAACTACGCTGTCAGCTTACCATTATTTGGTTGGCCTACGCTGTCTCTTCTCCTCTGACAAAGGAGACGGACCAAGTAAAGAAACATAAAAGCGATACACAAAACAAATATAAATCTACTTACATAGTGGTAGCGCCAACACATGCCAATCCTCAGGAATTTCGAGTTGTTCCTCGCTGAGAGGATTTGTTCCGGATCTGTCAAATGTATCATAATAAATATTTCAACCAACGCATATATAATTTGGCGTATGGTTAATTTACAGACAGATTTAATACAATTTATATTTATAGATTTAAGAATTGTAAGTCTTTGAAAAAATTGTTATACTAACCTGCTGCTGTATTGTTTCTTCGTTTTTTTCCCTTATTTAGAGCCCGCTATTCACGCAGACACAGTCGTTGCGCAATCTTCTTCCGATTGTGTTTGTCCATCTTATTCACAACGTACACGTTATATGTAAAAATGTATAAAGTGATTAATAATATGTCTCGTGCTTCTCTCGTGTCTGTGTATCATTTGACAAGATGAGGTTAGGCACGTTTTTAGCGCCAAACTGTAGAAGTCCAGTTACATGATGATTGCTTGAAATTAGCTGGATCAGGCGAATTGAAGTAAGCCGTAAGTCCAGTTGCTTGACATCGCCTGAAGCTAGCCGGGTCAGGCGAATTGAAGTAAGCCGTAAGTCCGGTTGCTCGACCACCGCCTGACCCCAGCTTGATCAGGCAAATTAAGGCAAAATAAGTAAGGCCTTCGTACTACAAGCTGATCAGGCGCAGATCAAATATCAGGCCAGCCTGACAATATTTCTACTCGGGTTGATACAATAAAATTGGACGAAAAAAAAACGTTCCCTGTGTAATAAAAATTGTGCAATCTAGCTCGAGAGTCAAACGCAAGCCGTGATGTAATTTACATGCAAAATTCGAGACACGATCGTAACTCTCGTTCCTTTTAGAAATCTATGGAAACATTATACGAGCGTGGGATCGCTTTGGCGACTTCCGATTTTCTAATATCGAGTGTCTCGCAAATTGGGTCCAGAGAACTTTTGGAACGCACGCGCGTGATGACGAGACTCGCGTACGTAAGAGCGAAACCGGAAGCGAGAGATATCCCGTTTGCGAGTAACTCTACGAGACCATCAATGGATTTCTTTCTTTTTTTGTTGCAATATGACTACACGAGTAATAACAAATATTCAAAGAAAGAATCTAATTTCCGGCGGTTGGTAGATCTTTCGAGGTTTCGCGATGTTCACCTTAGCCGAGAAAATTGTCCCTGCTCCCTCAGCATTTGCATCACTACACGAGAACAATAAAATTACGAGGTGCATTATGCACCGCGAGCTATGTACGTTTTTAAACAATTCATCAGTGTATTATGTACATAGGAACGGATAAGCTTGCGAACGTGCTCGAACAAAAATTGTCGACGTCCGACAACGTAACTAATTGCGCATGAGATCGAAGTTTGCATCGGTGGAATACCACTAATTTTTTTTCTTTCAATTATCGAATTTGTTTTGTCAGTTTTTAAGGGGCCAGTCCACTTTGGAGCCACGAAAGAAGGCTATTTTCGCGATTTTTTTTTAGGTTTTTGTAAAAGATATGAATATAAAAGTTGTTGGGCTTGATAAATAAAGTCTTGAAATACATAAAGAAAAATGTTTAATTCATTTTTATTCATTTTTAAGTACAAAAACTATAGTTTAACGGAACGCCATAAAAATAGGTGGGCTAGGTAGCTCCATCAGAACTCGGCAACGGCTTGTCTGAAACAAACAAATCAAAGTCCATTAGATTCAGTATGAAGCCAGCTACAAAATGAACCTCGGATATAAAGTTTTATCAAAAAATAAAATGGCAGATGAAAAACGAAAAAAGTTTTAAAAAACGCGTTTTTTCGCAGTTTTTCGCAAAAAAAGAATAAAAAACAAAATTTTGAAACCATCGAGGGTCATCTTGTTGCGAATCATGTTTACAAAATGTGGTTCAAATTTCAAGAGAATCGGTTTATTAGTTTTAGAGATACGATGAAGCTAGATTTTGAAAACGTTGTTTCGAGAAAAACTCGTTTAAAGTTTATACTATGAAGAACTCTTGCCTAAACGCAATCGGCAGTTCCTGCACCGTACAAAATCCCTTCTGGTTGCTCATCATCGTCGAATTCTTCGAGTCTTGCTTGCTTCCGATTTTTTGAAACTTTCAAAGTCGACTGGCCCCTTAACGCGAAAATGCTAAAAAAACGTATAATGAAAGTAACGAAATGGAAATATAAATAAAAATGTTCGTTGCTCGCCAACGATGCAAACTTCAACACTATAATTGTGCTTGAGTCACGTACACGTGTCTACACTAAATTAGTTAAAACGTTTTGGAGCGCCAAATATCGTGAGGTAAATTGGCAATTACCATGACGTTCATTGAAATTGCATCGTTGGAATACAGAGATTTTTGTCAACTGCTTAATTGTCATTACAAGTCAGGCTACGAAATTCACTTGAACGTTTTTTTAGGATCCTCTAACGAGGATCCTAAAATACACAGTTAGAGGATCTACAACTCGAATCGACAAAAAAAGACTTTCGTTAGTACGTTTCAATCCAAGGATGGATTGCAACGAGCACCGTTAGCTACATGCGTTCGGTATTTTCGGCTCGCGAGTACGATGCAATCTATCGAACACTCGAATAAAAAAAAAAGAAGCCGAGCATGTACTCGGAGTAACAGTCTTTTTTTTGGAACAGGATGTCGAGGGAATAAATGGGAGGTGCTGCGACGAGAGCGGCGAGACTCGTATCCACGCTATGAGAGCTCTGCGAAACAGTCCTCAATGTTGTTCCTCGACGTTAACTTGTGCACTCGGTGATCCGCACGCAGCCGGGCTACACAGTCAAGTAGCCTTTCAAATTCCTCCGGTCGGTACCGGCCCGGTGCGTTGTTCCAAAATCTTCCGAATCGCTTTGCAATAACGTACAAACGGAAAACCGAGCCAACCATAAATAATTGAAAGTCCCGTAGTCGACAATAAAATACCCAAGTTATTTTGGGTAACAAAACATTCGTCACGACGAACCTTTGTTCTCTTATGTTAAATGTAACGCGAATGGAATGGTATTTCCGAGGATGCAAATGTTGCAATTATCGCAAACGGACAAAATAATAATTCGCTAATAAATTATTTTAAAGTAAAAGTGATCGTTTTGGACTTCTAACGTCGATGGGATATTGTCACTTGGCACGGATTCTACAAGAGGTACGTTGGAATCGAGTGCAATGCCAATTTGAATTGACAACAATTGTGGATCGTATTTCCTTTCAATAGTTACCTGACGAACCATCAAAATCGTTCGTAGGTGATTTTCGGATAGTCATCGATTTTCCAATAATTGATTCGAACGTTTCAAGAGTTTCGATTTTATCGCCCAATCATTTTTGTCCCCTTGTCAGTGTCATTAGCATTCATTCGAAAATATGTATTTTTCATTGATATTTTTTTAACAGACAATAATTTATAATTGTGACACAAGGCTATGTTTTTGCTACAAAGTAAAAGATTATTATCAAATTTCTACGGGCATTGGCAAACGATCGCTTAAGTCTACGTTAAAAAAAAATATCGACTTTTTGCATCATTCAATCCAAACTATTTCTGATTGCTGATGTTACAAAGAAAGATTATCGTAAAGAATGATTATTACATAAAAACAATGTACTCGCACATTTACACTCATTTACGTTCAATACGTGAACCGAACTGGTATTATGTTTGAATTATTGACTCAAAATAGTGCTAAGACTTCATTATTCAGTTTACATTTGTTTTTTCTTTATCGTGAATTAATTAGTGTCTGCGCTTTGCCCCTTTAACGCGACCATTATAGGCCATTAATTGAACGATGTTGAAATTTGTGGCGTTGGAACGCAACGAATATTCTTTTTTTCCCTTAATTTTTGTTATTATCCAAACAATTTTCGTACACACAGATTACAGATTTCCAATAAGGATCATAAAAACGCTCGAATTATTTTCATAGTCGAAACCTGCAGAATATTGGGTAACAAGGAACAAATAATTCCATTGCATTCCAACGATGCAAACTTCAGCATCGTTTAATTTATTTAATGGGCATTTATCGACTTTGTTCACATTTTATTTAAAAAGAAAAACAAACGAGATTTTTCGATAAGCACGATTGAATTCTCTCGACGTTGTAGCGATTCACCTAGCTATTTATTTATTGCTATACTTTTTTCTACTAGCTGCACGAATTCGTGACCGACGAAGGAATAAATGCATCCACTTTAAAGACAAGCTGGAGTAATGACTCTTAATAAATGACTGCATTTGTCAGGCATGACGGACACCGCCGCTTTAGAATTAAAATACATTCACGATTTTTTATTCATTTTTTTAAGAGTGTGCAAGGTAGACCGTAAAATGATAAAGATAATAAGTTAAATGCATTATTTAAGAACGTTATCCGAAGTGTGGTCGAACGATGATTGAATAGATACATACAGGATGAAGTCGATAATTATAAATATGTCAAGGATAAGCGAAAAAATGCATGTGCAATCCATGTTCCAGCTACTCTCTCATTTCATCTTTTATTGGAATCTGGGATAATAGCCCCGAGAAATTGGCAATTAGTACTTATAGGCGAAGAGCAAGCGCAGAGCGCGGAATTTGGTAACCGGTTTTTTAGACTTGCAAATTTATTTGTGTCTGGGCCACAATTACGCGCGTACCCCCCCCCCTGCCCCCCGTAAATCGGCGACGGATAATAATCTTTGTATGGCATCCGAATATAAGTATTTTTAAGCTTTCGACTAATCGAAAATGCAATACTGCTATTCTTTTAATTATTTCTCTAGGCAATGCCGTTGAAACAATTGAAAGGGTACCCGATATTAGTATTATATTCCAAGGACTTAATAAAATGTCAGTCGAGCAATTTAATTTTTTTAAATGTTTTTATTCAATACGTTACCGAACTATAGAAAAAAATTCCGGACCCAATTTTCCTTATTCGCACCTTTACGAAATTCTTCCAAGCCAGGTTGCGCGTTATTTCCGATGAGGCAATTCCGAGAATGCCATCGGTAGGTCAGTATAATTATGTGAGCACAGGAACGTGTCGTGTTTTAATCTCAAAACTTAAACTCTCGCGCCGCAACGAAACGTGCGATGTCAGCGCCACTCTCGGTACTCCTTTGTACCTCGATGGCCACGAGTTAAACGTGAAACATTCATAAAATTAATTCATTACCAAATATTGTCGATCGGTAAAAATTACACACACAATCGGTTGTAAACATTCTTTTAAGTAGATCGATCGCTCGATGTGAGCTTCCTACCAACGTTTCGCAATGTGCGAGGCATCTGTCCGAGTCCGAGGGCTTCATCAATATGCCGCCAGGTGGCCTTGTCACTTTAACCAATTATTGAGACATCTATATGTGCGTAAACAAATAACTGGCCACCGAAAGGACCTCGCTGCCGTATTTGAAGTTACAAGAAACGCTTATTCGCGCCCTTTTGTATTGTAGAAAATAATTTGTGCGTGTATATACATGGCATGGTATATGCACGTGTGGTCAAGAATGTTATGGGTGATGAAAGTAAATTATACAACTCTCTACCCAATCTCGAAAGAGAAAGGTGGTGAGACGGCGGGAATGTAATTGTCAAGATTTTAATACCTCTGGACTCATCGTCGATACTTTTACGCTTCACCAAACTTTTATCTATAGTAGAAAGAAGGAAGGAGAGAGAGAGAGAGAGAGAGAGAGAGAGAGAGAGAGAGAGAGAGAGGGCACAGCTGTGAAAATGTATTTTTGAGAATACGTAGTTTGCCGACTACGTTATAAAACATTTTAAAAAGGGCTATGCGTTGAACGTACTGATAGTGTTAAAGTTTTCATCGGTGGAAAGCAACGAAAGTTATTTTCTTATTTCTTTTTGTTTATTTCTATATTTTTGTTTCCTGACTTTAATTATTACACACAATCCTTTTTCGCATTTATATTGTGCTATAAATAAAATCAACTAAATATCTACAAAAATGCTTCTGAAATGTCCGTAGTCGAAATCTGCCAAAATAAATAAAAGCAATACCAAACATTTATTTTTATTGCATTCCAATGATGCTAACTTCAATCTTGTGGTAAACGCTTCGTCTAAAAGTCGACCCTTCATAATTCAAACTGAAAAATCGTGAAATCCGTACATTGTGTACTACCGACCAAAAGATCGGGGATGTACTTTGCAAACTTTCGATCGGGACGTAAATTTATGATGTTAAAGTTTGCATCTTTGGAATGCAAGGCAATTAACTTTTTCTTCTATTGCTCACATTTATTTCGCCGATTTAGGGTACGAAAATCACCCAAACGGTTTTTTCGTTCTCATTAGAGATCCACGACCTTAAGGTATGAAAAAAATTATGGATCATAAAAATGAAAAGAATAGAGAAGAACTTTTGTTGCTTTCCAACGATACAAACTTCAACGTCATACTGTGCGAAACGATGGGCGGTCTGTTGAGCATGATGATCCGAATTGTCTAATGCATCTGACAATTCGAGCCTCATTTTCAATGTTGCTGTATTTATAGAGTGCTAAGCGGTAATAAAACGGAGAATCTTTTAATCAATAATTGTTTGCTGACCTATTGAAGAAACTAAACGAATTCAACTTTTTCTTCAATTTTTTTAGTCAGACGTAGTATTACATAGTAGTTCTAGTTACATAGTCTAGTTATATACGATAGTATTACCATTATTTTATATAAGTACAACGTTCATTACTACTTAGAGTTATATGGTTATGTACAATAATGTAACCTCCATACAATGTCTTTTGCATCGTTGAAACGCACCGATAATTTTTTCTCAGTCGCCCAATTTTTTGGCAAATTTAGGGCCACAAAAACCACCGAAACAATGTTCAGAATCCTCTTCAGGGCCCTTTGCAAGATGAGGGTTTGGATGACGATAGAACAAAAAATAAATCTTTTGGAAAAAGAAGTTCAACGCAATATTCTGTTCTATGTAACTATTATTACTACGTATAGTTCGATAGTAGTTTTGTGTTGTTATTATTATTGGAATCAATACAAACTCAGAAGTTGTTTTCTTTTTTGTCATTTAATTTTAACCAGATCCAGGGCATTTTACATATACGAAATTGACAAATAATATTACTTCTCGACGTTGAAGCAGACTGAACGTGATAAAATCATTAACAGCATTGCTGCTTGTCAAAATATGAACGAAATAATTTCGATCTGTGTACACGAATGATCCCAACTTGGGCAGCCTGGAAAGAAAAATTTGGAAACTCCTGGATTCGGTACAAAAAATTCATTTAATCTCAAAGAGCAATCGAGTCGATGGTTTCGAGGAACTCGGTAAAACTTTCTAATGCCGGTGTTACTTCCCGCATACATACACGTGACTGGAACTCTTTCTCATTCATGTTCGAGATTCCGAACACAATGTTAACGCTACACTCGTGCGTATCATTTTTCATGACGATTTACTCTTCGAAATTCATTGAATTAAGGAGAGACCGAGTTCGCAAGCGTAACGCTCACTTGAAAGAGATATCGCGAGCGCCAGATGTTTGTCTACTTTTTCCTTGTGATATTTCACTTCAGCTATACGGCATCGTTCTTTCTCAGGCATTGAAAAATGGATTCGCGGCAAATGTGTTGCAATCGCAGCCGTGCGATTATGTCCCCATTTAAACCGGGAACCTTGAATTTTTATTTATTTATGAGCAAGTTTACCTAGACAGAAAGCCGTTATCTTCTTCCAACGCTTAATACTTTTTGTTAGGCAAGAGAGTGAGCGCAGGAAGAACGGAAGTGGTGGAGAGAGTCATTTTTAAATGATTAAATAACTCGCTCTGCTACCGAAGAGCGGTGATGAAGTTTGCATCGTTGGAGTGCAATGAAAATTCGACTTCATGTATTTATTTCCTCATTTTTATTGTTATACCAAATATTTACTAAAAGAAATTTTTAAGAATGTATTCAAATTTACTGAAGGATATATGAGCAAAAAAATGCATTTTTATTGCACTCTAACGATACGAACTACAGTCTTTGATTGGACAAGCATTTCGAAAAAAGTTCACACTTTCGCTGTCACCTGTCATCCTTTTGCAGGACTCATTAAATCGTCATTTAAAATAATTTTCCATCTCTTTATTAGAGAAAATCAATGATAGAACGAATGTTGATGGAAACGTGATTCAACTGTTTTAAATTCGCATCACGGTAACGAAAGTTTTAAAGCTCCCGTATATGCAGTAAACTTTTCATTATCGACGATACAGATGGAACTATAGAAGATATATAGGAGTAGGTGAATATTCACACGTAATATATATCCGTGCTACTATATACATTCAGCTGCGATTCAAAACTTTCGAATATCTATTTGGGCTACATGAAAAGTGCTGCATGCATTTTTCGTAAAAAATAATTACGCAGTAAAACCTTGTCTTAAAGAAAATATCTATCTACTACTAACTTCGAAGTTTAATTTTGGAGTTTCCATAAGTTTTGGTAAATCGCTTTCGGGAAAAAAAAGTTGACACAGTGTCTTATGGAAAATCATAAATTTACTCATTACCATGGTTGCATATGATAAAGTATAATTTTACATGTGCATAAAATGATCTAATTCTATTGGTTTACAATTTTTTGAATATTGAAACAGGGCCAGTTTTTACTCACATTGATCGACTGGGACCCAAATTCGGCACGGGAACATTACCTGTCAAATTTATTTAAACATAACATTTGTTGCTATAATTTCACGATCGACTAAAATCTTACAAACATTTTTATCTCGCGCGAATTTTATGGATTTTACCACGTTTTCGGCTTGTCGTTCGGTTGGGTCGGTGTGAGTCCTATTCTAGCAGACGAATCACTGCCGTTAACTACGCAATTCTCATTGAAACATTTGGTGGCCGTTCTTATTTCCAATGTCACTTTAATCCTCGAAAACTCTGGAACACGTCGCTCATTATATTCGTATATTCATCTAATTGGCAAATACGAATAAAACTGAATAAGATAACGGTCATGACGTCTTTTACGTAAGAAATAACAGTGAATTTGCTAACTTTTGATTTCGTTTTATCCTCAATAACCAGTCGCCTTTCCCGATTTTTTAAACACATATGGTGCGTTGTAGCCACATTAAGGGGATATACCAGTGTAAACGCTGAAAATTTGGGTGATTTTCGGGAATTTTTTGGAAGAAAAGTACTCATTTAAATGTTTTGGAAAAATAAGAATATATTTGGCTATATTTGACCGATATGACATATTCTTTTCATAGAAAAATATTGAGATCCAAGCGACTTATGTGCTGCCTTCGGAGGCGCCAAAAAAAAAGTTCCTCCACTGCTGACATGATTCCGGCCGATTGAGTAGCTGAAACCGAAAAAGGAAAAAATGTCGTTAAACTAGAAGGTATTTCCTGTACAATGACGTAGGATTTTCGAAAAATGTCAAAATCTAACAAAATGGCGTAGTTATGAAAAAAGTCTGTTTTCTTGCCTATAAAATGGTCGTTTTTTTCAATGCCAAATTGTAACTTTTCATCCAATTAAAAATATGCTACATCGATATGCTATATCGATTAAATATGCTACATCGATATGCTATATCGATTTAAGTATCGATTTTTGCAAGATAAAATGATAGTGATATAAATTATATAAATGATAATGATATTCTTGAAAGTATAAACTGTCGAAAAAAGCAAAAAAATCGATTTTTTGAAAGTGTCACACTGGTATAGCCCCTTAACATGATCTTCAAAATAACTTATTGCACTTATCGGAATTTCGAAACTCAACTCTCATTCCACATACCAACTTCTAAAAAATAATCATTATTCTTCGATACTCATAAGCCAATCGTTCGAACCTCCGTAATGAACATCATTTTAAAGTATTGTATTCTGAAAATTCACCTTTACACAAATGTGTGTGTGTGTGTGTGTTTGTGTGCGTGCGTGCGTGTGTGTGTGTGTGTGTGTGTGTGTGTGTGTGTGTGTGTGTGTCCGCGCGTGCGTGTGTGTATGTGTGCGCGCGTGCGTCCGCGCACGCGTGTGTGTGTGTGTGTGTGTGTGTGTGTGTAGCTGTGCTCGCGACTATGTACGCGCACACCATTGGAATACGTAGCGATGTCGTTGTTTCAATGAATTTTTGAAAACTTTGAGGGTTTATGCTACCGTGGTGATCCGAAAATCAGCGTTATTAAATAAAGTTAATTCTGAAGGAATAAGTAAGATGATTAAAAAATCGCTCGGGCAGTTATTTGTATGTACATTAGCAAAGTTGTCTACCAAATTTTATAAGAAAATAATAATGTAAGGAGTTATAAACAATCTCGCGACGTACCATTGAACGTGAGGGGCTCAGCGATGTTCTTGATTTTGGCCAGCCGGTTGATCTGAAACGAAAAAAAAAACGAGTTCCTTCTTAAAATAGATAATATTGGCTAAGACTTGACTAATGAATAACTAATAAAAGAAAGTTAAGAAGAAAAACGTCGGTGAAGACTAAACTACTATTGCAAGGGTGTACCGAATTTCAAGTCAATCCGTTCATTGGGTGCCCAGAAATCGTGTACACCGTTTTGAAAAACATAGTTTTAAAAACATGCAATTAAAGTTGTACCAGCAGTTCTATCGTAATCATAAGTTTACCTTTGTTCTGCGATTCCTGCACGTTCCTCTTCATTTTCAGTTGCCTCGAGGGATGAACGAGTTTTTGAAATTTTCACAGCAACCGAACCCATTAATTCAGATATTTTGATTTAGTGAGCCGATTTCCATGATATAAAAACTAAATGTTACTGCAAGTTAAGCCCTATATTTTCCTGAAAACTCAATCTAGACTGAGTCAGTAGTTTTTACGTTATGCGTGCCCAAGCAATTACACACGCAGACACTCAGACAAAAATTCCAAATACTATCTAAATGCATTCTATCACTTATTCTTCACCCACCAATTAATTGTTTTGCAAGTATTTCAATGTACAGACGCGCAAAGTTTATAGTGTTATTATATGTATTACATGTATGGATATACACTACCGGTCAAACATTTTCGATCATTTTGAACAATTGCAAAATTATATTAGGATAATATATTCCTTTTTTTCTTATTTTACGAAGATACTATATAATTCTACAAAATGAATTATATTGTTCTATCATTTTGCAACTATCGAATGGGATCGAAAACTTTTGACCAGTACTGTATATATGTGTGTATGGGTTTTTTGTTTAAATTACAAACACATTATCACACGAGTGTTCAAAAATGTCCCTCTGGAGTGGACGCAGCTCATTTTGAAGTTACGTTTCTCGCTAACAAATCGTTCCTTGTTTCGGAGTATGCCAATGAACCTGATTTGCTTCTAAAGCTCTCTCAATTATGACAAGTGCGCGGAATCAGAAATAAATACTCCGCGGACAACTGTGACTATTAATAACTTCACATCTGCGTGCTCATAGAATTTCACATTCAATAATAATAATGATACAACTACGTTAATGCGTTGTATTATTTTTCTTATTGTACGCATCTCCCATCGTCTCTCAAATGCATCTAAAATGGATAGCTGCGATCTCTGATGGCCGGAGACACCACGAGTTGGAAGTACTGTGTTCCAATCGTGCCCCTCATTTGGAAAGAGCGAGAGAGGCCAATTGGGCAGTATCTTGGAAAGTCGACGACCTTGACAGACTTAGCTTACTCTTAGTTGATTTTTTTTTCGTTACATCACGAATCTACCAATCACCAAGATTACGACGTTTATTCTTCTTTTCCATTACTCCTTCGAGATGAAAGCTAAAAAAAATATTTTCAGCCCTGTCCTGCAGCTGAGAGCCTTCGAATTTCTATTGGGATTCGCAAAAAACCCGTTTGGATGTACATTTAGAATAAATCCGGTCTCCTCTTTATCTTATTTTTTTTAATACTCATGTCGAGGCAATAAAAATAAGAGCATGCGTGTCATACGTGTGACGGAAGAAAGGGAAAAGATAAATGCCGTACCGTGAGCTCTTTTAACTGGATTGCTTCCCGGACAGCAATTCCGAACGTTATATTCATGAGGAAGAGAAACGCGAGGCACGATCCACTAGCGTGAAAACCCAAAACATCCTGAAATAATCCGGTTAAACACGTTCGATATGGACAAAAAGACACAGTCGGAGATTGACGACTTTGTTCGTCCTTTTCTTTTATGCGTTTTAGTCATTGATATTTTGAATTTCGGAAGGTCAACACGAAAGATGCGTCTTTTTCATCGTTTCTTTTTTTCACATGTATTGGTGGGGAAAAACGTTCCAGAGTTATTTACCCCCGATCCTCCATTCGAGATACAGCGACGTGTCGACTCGGAATAATTGTAATCACTAGTTAAGGGGCTATACCAGTGTGTACGCTGAAAATTTGGGTGATTTTCGGGATTTTTTTGGAAGAAAAGTACTCAATTAAATGGTTCGGAAAATTAAGAATATATTTGGCTATATTTGACCTATATTAAATAATTTTTGCATAGAAAAATATTGAGATCCAAGCGACTTATGCGCTGCCTTCGGAGGCGCCAAAAAAAAGTTCCTCCACTACTGACACGATTCCGGCCGATTGAGTAGCTGAAATCGGAAAAGGAAAAAATGTCGTTAAACTGGAAGGTATTCCCTGTACAATGGCGTAGGATTTTCGAAAATATCAAAATCTAACAAAATGGCGTAGGTATGAAAAAAAGTCTGTTTTCTTGCCTATAAAATGGTCGTTTTTTTCAATGCCAAATCGTCAATTTTCATCCAATCAAAAATATCCGACGTCATTGTAGAGTAAATATATTCAAGACTACTCAGTTCAAATTTCAAGTCAATCGGATAATTGCTCTTTGAGTTACAATGTCAGCAAATTTGAAAAATCTCATTTCGAGAAAAACGCGCTTAAAGATTTAACTATCGATTTTTGCAAGTGCCGAACGGGTATAGCCCCTTAACATCTAGAATACTCATTCCACGTTTCGATCCTTTCATCCATGATTCAATTCAATTAATTATCTATCGGCAGAATAGCACTAATATATTTGCCGTTTTCTCTCATTTCAGCTCGTTAGGATTTCTCGGTGCAACGACTTCCCAATCAAAGTTACAGTTTGCACAATTTCTATATATAAATATATAGATAAGTATCGATAATGTTGAGCAAAGTGTTCGAGATTCACGGGCGGTTTTGCGCCGGTCACCCGCTTGAGGTGATCGTAACAACATTTACACTGACCGCTTGCATGCTCAATTTGGAAAACGGAAGTCCACTCCCAAGGGATGGAAAACTTGCGGGTACCGCCACTCACTGCAGACACGGACGTTGCGGGCCCGATGTGAGTACGATTATCAGTAAATCTGTCAATTTGTTTCCGATTAATAACAATTGTTTCCAAGACGTACTCTCAAATAAACTATAAATATACAAATTTAAAAAATTCCAATCCGTATTAAATATGACTAAGAGTGTCGCCTTTTTAACATATTGATCGTTCATTAATGGCAGTGTAATTCGGCAGGAACAGAATGCCGTAGACGTCATAGTAATGACTATTATAAGATGCCTAGCGCTGCTTTTCTGCTATCATCATATTCGAAATCTACGCAAGCTCGGCTCGAAATACATTCTTGGTGAGTAAACCCATATAAATCTATACCACATACACACATATATATACACACTACCTGTGGAAAGTTTGAAAATACTTTCCGCCGATTTATGTTCTTTTTTATTTTTATTTCCTAATTTTTATTATTATTTTTTTACACTTCCATCTGTACAGGGATCTTCCCCCTTGATACATAACCCCATATTCCAGTTTCCATATATCCCCACCTTGCGGCCGCAGCCGACTTCCCCCTCTGTATCGCATTCACCATGCATTTCTGCTTTGGGTATAGGGAAACTGCGGAAAACCTATACCAATACAGCCGGTCCCGAGTTCGCTTCACAGTCTCGGAGCTAGTCGCGTTTCGTCGAGAAATAACTCACAGGCTACAGTGTTACTCGCACGACACACACACGTACCGGTCCGTGTGCGCGACACGCGCGTAGAACTGGAGCTAAGTCACGCCTGTGTTTTTATTTCTCTCCGAAACTACGAGACGGTGATTCGAACTCGGGACCTCCCGATGTGTTGATTCCAGAGGCAAGCACGCTAACCACTAGACCAACACATCGGTCCTAATTTTTATTATTATACGAAATATTTTTTGCGGATCTCGATTCTTGCTTCCAAATAAGCTTTTCGAAAAATAGTTGGAAGATTTTCATAGCTGAAATCTGTGAAAAGGAACTTGAGCAATTCGAAAAATAAAAATTTAGTTGAATTCCAACGAGGCAATCGTTACCTTCATGGAGAAAGATACATTTTTTCTGTAATAAAATAGAACGATCAATGCTTCTTTCCTCATTATTTGCCAAAACGAAAATGGATTTTTTTGCGAAATTAAAAACAAGAACCGGGAAACATAGGAATATCGCAATAAAATAAAGTATAATGATATCAAAACAGCTATTCGAGAAATAATATGCATAATACTTTTCGCAAATAGTTGAATTTACCAATGTCTGAACTTGGAATGCCATTTTTATATACGGCGCGTGAACACGACGATGACGAAAGATTTCATAGCGTTACGATTCATAAAACCGGATCTTCGTGGAGGAGGATCGCGCGAAAGCACGATTGTCGACGAGCAGTCAGTGAAAGTTTCATGGAAAGTGATAGCGTTTCGTATACTCGAGGTCTACCGTGCATGTGCCGTTGATTTTTGCCTCGTGCATTTTCAGCCCTGTGCCCCGTAAAGAAATAGTAACGATTATCGCATTTGTTTAATTTTTTGAAATTTAGTCGCTATCGAAAAACATGTCCTATTATGTGCAATATTGAAATAAAAATGTTTTTTTCTTTTTAATTTGGTAATTGGATCAATTATACTAAAGTCCGCCTAACATTCGTTTTTTTGCAGGTATCACAGGTCTTTTCACCGTTTTCTCCAGCGTCGTATTCACGTCTAGCGTTCTCAACTTTGCCCGCAGCGAGTTTTCGGATCTCAAGTGAGCCAAAAGTTATCACTAGCTAGAAAAAAAATCTCGTACATTATACCTGCGTATCTGCTCGAAGCAATTTGAAACTGAACAACGATCTCGGTAATCGTTTTCTACTGAAAAAAGTGTCTACCTTCAAAAAAGTAGCTTTAGAACTTTACCGTTGAAAATCACTATGCGAGGAATACGCGAACTACTTTGAAAAATGCAACACTCCCGTTACTTTTTCTATCTAAATGCTAGTAACACAATAAGTCGTCAAGAAACGAAAAAAAATCGACAGATGAATGAAATTCGAAAAAAAGGTAGCGAGACACAGTAATTCGCTCATGTCAGTCTTGTATGTGTGGTTCGATTAAGGGGCTAGTCCACTTTGGAGCCACGAAAGAAGGATATTATCGCGATTTTTTTCTAGCGGATTTTATAAAAGATACGAATATAAAAGTTGTTGGGCTTGATAAATAAAGTCTTGAAATATATATATATTTTTTTTAATTTAAATCATTTTTATTCATTTAAAAGTACAAAAATTATAGTTTAATGTAACGCCTCAAAAATAAGTGGGCTAGGTAGCTCCATCACAACTCGGCAACGGCTTGTCCGAAACAAAAAAATCAAAGTCCATTAGATTCAGTATGACAGCAGCTACAAAATGACCCTCGGATATAAAGTTTTATCAAAAAATAAAAAAATGGCGGATGAAAAACGAAAAAAGTTTAAAAAACGCGTTTTTTCGCAGTTTTTCGAAAAAAAAGAGTAAAAATCGAAATTTTAAAACCATGGAGGGTCATCTTGTTGCGATTCATGTTTACAATATGTGGTTCAAATTTCAAGAGAATCGGTTTATTAGTTTTAGAGATACGATGGAGCTAGATTTTGAAAACGTTATTTCGAGAAAAATGCGTTTGAAGTTTATACTATGATCGGCCGAGCGCGCTATACCCTCAGGTAGACGAAATGAGGTCCTGACGTTAAGGTAAAAAAAAAATATTTAGAGAGCTCGGACCTTCATAAAAATTTGACACGATACTTCTGAATGTATGTACTTTCGAAAACAGTAAAAAAATCGATTTTTCGACATATTCAAAGTGTACTGGCCCCTTAAATAATGACGTATGATTTCAGAGACGCCATATTCTTCTTGCTACTTCTGATTGATCTCAACAAAGCTGGTGTATTGGCTCAATTGGCCTTGAGCTCGAGGAGTCAGGATGAAGTGCGTGCGAACATTGCGAGGGGAATGTCGCTTCTCGGACCTACGATCACTCTCGATACTCTCGTCGAGACACTCCTAATCGGCATTGGCTTTTTATCCGGTGTCAAAAGACTCGAAGTTCTCTGCAGTTACGCGTGCCTAAGTGTAGTCGTGAATTATCTCGTCTTCATGACCTTCTATCCGGCCTGTCTTTCACTCATACTCGAGGTGAGCTCTTCGCGAATTTTACTTCCGCAGATAAGAAAAATACCGCAGTCGCGCAAGCCAATGACATTCACAACAGTTCGTCAAATTGGAATATTCCCGAGGACCCTCCAAGGACTCTTCCGACAGTCTTTTTGTTCGCAGACACGATTCATTCATATCCCGTATTATTACCGCGGAAGTTCGTGCCAAAGTGTTACTTTTATTTGTTTTTTCCTTGCTCGTTATATCATTTCAAAAATTAAAAAAAAAAACACGCTCATTGTTTCACATTAATCATTCAGCCAACGGTGTTTCACGCTGATATTCACGAGGGCGTAATGATTCGTTGGTATTCTTTTTTTCTCGTCCACTCGATTTTTCAACGCCACAAAGTATGCGGCCACCTGGAGCGAATTTCCGTAACTTGTTTCTTTATTCGCCAAACTTTAGCTCGCGCGTGGCAGCTCCGGCATGGGAAATCTCAGTGCCGAGAAAATATTGATGATGCACTCGCTGAACGAGGAGGACCAGAAGCCAAATCCCGTTGTCGAACGAGTCAAACTTATCATGATCGCTGGCCTGTTTGTCGTCCACGCTCACAGGTGAACATTGATTTTTATTATTAACATTATTAATATCACTATTCGCTTGACTAGTTGAAGATCATCGACTTGACGTTCACTTTCATTGTTTCGCAACATCCGTTCGTCTCAAACGTTAATTATTTCGCGCCGTACGTACGTGTGTATGGAGCCGTTTTTCTTCGCATGCTGCAATCTGACTCCAATTACTTGAAAAATGCGATCAATCGGTAAGTACCGATTGGAGAAAGACTCGAGAGGAAAAGGTTGATAGCGACAGCAACAGTATCAAGGCCACGACTAGAAATACACTCTCGCATATAACGAGATGTAACAAATTTTCCGTCAGGAGATACAGAACTTGTACTTCAGGTTTAAGGCCTTAGGCCACAGTAACGGGTATAAAATCATATGCGAATTCAGCAACTTTTTTTCGTATGGAAAAGTGATTCACTCATAAAAATAATTACACATCCATTTAGTATGAATATCAAGCTCTTTTAAAATATATTTTTTTTTTCGATGTACAAAATCGCCGTCTACTAATATTTTCTCTTGTTATATTTTTTTAGGCGCTCCGCGGCATGACATTTAGCATCCACAATTTGTGACCTAGAACAAAAAATAAAAATTCTCATCAACCTACATTAGAATACCTAGGGAAGGACGTACGAAATTTAAAAAATATTGTTTTATTCAAAAGTTGTAGGTATTTGAACTTAAGAAATGAATTTTCAGTGAAAAATTTCGTTATAACTGCTCATAAACTGTTCATGCAGTGAAAAGTTTTCGATTCATCAGAAATTCCGTACGTACTGCTCTGCGAAATGCAATTAGGATCATAACTTTTAAATTTGAAGTAAATCGAGTGAAAATTGTTGAAGTTATTTGTCACGCCAATTGGAAAAAAGCTGTTTCGAAAAGTTTCAAGTAGTCGGCCATTTTGTACATCGGAAACAAAATGTATTTTTTAAAAGCTTGACATTCATACTAAATAAATGTGTAATTAATTTTATGAGTAAATCACTTTTTCATACGAAAAAAAATTGTTAAATTCGCACATGATTTTATAACCGTTACTGTTACTGAGGCCGTAAAATGCGAATTGGTTTCGTGCAAAATGATGCATTGAACGATGACAAAAGCTTGGTTTTTTAAAATATTGAATTGACTATATATATATATATATACATATATATATATATATGGATATAAAAGGCTTATTTCATATACTCCTGCAGCTATTCTCTAGAAAAAAAATGCATTTCGATTAGTCCAAACATTCTCGAACCGTCGATATTGAATTCTTTCTTTTTCCCCCTTGTCCACGTCGTTTTGTTGCGATGTAAACGGAAGTGACAAAGATACGCGAAAAAAGAGTGACGCTCCTGAACGATTTCAGAGTGTCATCTGCAATCTGACCCCGGTGTTTACTTTTTCCACGTTGTTCGTGAGTGTCATATTGTCGAGACTCGATACTCTATTATCCCTGAAAGCGAACGGGTCAGGTTCACGTCGGTTGTAACACATTACCATAGATATACTTATATTTCACGTACATAATGCGGCAACGCCGAATGAGCTCCATGAATGGCAGTGATCTTTCACGTACGTGAAGTTTTACCATTGATATTTGAAAGTAAAACCGAGCACGCGTTATTGCCTAATTGTTGATATGCACTTTTTGCATATCATCAATTGAAATGCAAAACGTACAAAAGCTGACGGTACGAAAACAGAATAAAAGAATTCAAGAGTGATAAGAACTTTGTAACGACGCTTCAATGTTTACAAGCCTGATAAAGAATTTAAACAATCTCATCTGGCTTTTCGGACGTCTAATTTTTAATTCAAATATGCACGTACGTGCTTATGATCTTGCGCGTTAAATATTACATGAGCACGTGTCAATAATAAACGATGGACAAAGGGTGTATGCGGATGGAGACTTCGCTCTAAGAAGAGACCCAAAAATAAACTCCACGAGCGTTGGTGGTGGAGATAAGGGGAACGGCGAATTTTCACGCTCGCGAGTTTCCTTGTCAGGTTGCCTAGCGTCTCTCAGTTTGGTGAAAGAAGGCTCGCAGGTATCTCACCCGAGGATTAACGACTTGTGAATGAAATATCCGAGTTCTCGTACGTTCGTGAACGGTGGTTTCTTTTGTCACTTTTTCTCGAAATGAATACGAATTATTCCAAGATTTGGATCTTCTTCGAAATGGCACTTCGAACGTTTTCGTCTTTTGTAACTAAAGTATGTGTTTTCTTTTTAAAATCTGTTTCCAGCCGTTGGCCATTCAGGCACGGTGATGTGGACGATTCCGCCGAGAATACACCACTACCGATAGATTCCCACATTATTATAACAAATCACAATAAATCCGAGACGTCGGATGACTTCACGGAACATCTGATGAATTGGCTCTCCGTTAGCGCGGACAATATCGTTATACTGATATTGCTGCTCGCCCTGGCTGTGAAATTTGTCTATTTCGAGGACAAAGGTGAAATTGCAAAACAATTAAGGTTCAAGGATAACGAGGATACGCCACGGTCGGACAAGCTCAGGGAGGACAATTGTACGAACGAGAGTATGCACACAACGTTGGACGCATCATTGAGACAGAGATTCGGTGACGCATTGCCCTCCATTAATCGACCGGTTTTTCCGTTGTCCGGCATGGGCGGCAATTGGATCGAGGTTGGCAACGAAACGCCCACCGAGCTCCAGGACAAGGAGGTACAAACCGACGGCAGGTCGATATACCTCGACGATAGTTTTGGAGATGTCAAGGACAACGAAAAAACATCACCCACAAGAAGCGTCGACGAATGCCTTGCAATTTATCGTTCCGAGGTTAGTTTACAAGTTTTTATTCCAAATAAATACAAATCTCAGATGAAAAGTGGATAGAACGAGAGAGAGGAGGGGATCGGGCATATTTATTACGGCACGGACGAGAACCAGCTGGTTAACGAAGCCGTGCAAATTTCGAGATATCTCACGATTCCAGGGAAAATGGTTTCTGCGAAATTTTCGACGAAAATAGAAATTGAAATAGTCTTGAAGTTTCCGCTAGTCACTTTGACCGAGTGACGCGTGTGTCAATCTTTATCTTGTACACGTTTCTTTTTTTTACGCATAATCATGTAGATATGTCACAAGTATAATAATCTCTTCACATTTTCATTAAAAAAATGGGTCAAATTTTTCCGAGGATAAGCAAGTTACGTCGATCGAATGACTACGGACCGATAACGCGGTGAAGTAAAGAAATCAGACAATTTATTACGCCACAGTGGAAATAGGATCAGCGGAACTTTTGCATTATTCGTACAGCGTACGTCGATGGATAATAGAAACACCAGATTGCTTAAGCATAGTTCAAAGGACAACTTGTAGTCATGAAAAATCCAGATAAAAGTATTAGCCTGCATTCTCAGCAGCGTTTGGCTTTTCGGGTGAAAGAATTTGCGCGAAAGGCAATAAAAGAAGCTTACGTAATGGAAAGAAAAAATAACGTATGATTAATAGGAATAGATCCATAGTCCGCCCAAGCATTTATGAAAGGGCAAAGAGTAAAGGAAAGAAAGTCAAGAAAAACAGAGAATGAGGTATTTTTTCTACTAATATCTTTCATTGGTAGGAATAATTAGCCGTCGACTTGCAATAATGACACCATCCAGACACGTGTAATATTTTCTCGACAATTTGCAAACCACAAGCGATCAGTTGCGTTGGAAAGGGCATAAAACATTGACACGTATAATTGTTTTCTCGAAGCTTGGAGCCGGAGGCCTCACCGACGTCGAAGTGATCGAGCTCGTTAAGCAGAAATACATACCGGCGTATCAATTGGAAAAGGCTGTCGGTGATATGGAGCGTGGTGTCGGGATAAGGCGTTTGTTGATTGGCGAAGCGGCCCACTTCACGGACGAGCTTTACGATTTGCCCTACAAGAACTACGATTACACGAAGGTATTGGGCTCTTGTTGCGAGAACGTTGTAGGCTACGTGCCCGTACCAGTGGGCATAGCCGGGCCATTGTTGATCGACGGACAATTGTATCACATACCAATGGCAACGACCGAGGGTTGTCTCGTCGCCTCGACGAATCGTGGCAGTCGGGCACTCATGAAGTGCGGCGTGACGAGTCGCGTAGTCGCAGATGGTATGACTCGCGGACCCGTCGTCAGATTCCCGAACATCGTACGCGCAAGCGAGGCGATGGCTTGGATGCAAGACACGAAGAACTTCGACGAGATGAAGAGGAGCTTCGACGCGACCAGCAGATTCGCGAGACTGACCAAGATACACGTTAGAATAGCCGGTAGGCACCTCTTCATAAGATTCGTCGCGAAGACCGGTGACGCAATGGGCATGAACATGCTCTCGAAAGGCACGGAAAAGTCGTTGCAAGCGGTACAAGCTTATTTCACGGACATGGAGATATTGTCGTTGAGCGGCAACTTCTGTACGGACAAGAAGCCCGCGGCGGTCAATTGGATCGAGGGCCGGGGCAAGAGCGTCGTTTGCGAGGCCGTCGTACCCGCCGAAATTGTCACTGGCATACTTAAAACAAGCGTCCACGCGCTCGTCGACGTGAACATTAGTAAGAATATGATCGGCTCGGCGGTAGCAGGTAGCGTCGGCGGCTTCAACGCGCACGCGGCCAATGTCGTTACCGCTATTTACATCGCGACCGGCCAAGATCCAGCGCAGAACGTCGGTAGCAGCAATTGCATGACTCTCATGGAGCCTTGGGGTGGAGACGGTATGGATCTCTACGTTTCGTGCACAATGCCCAGTATCGAGATCGGCACGGTTGGCGGGGGAACTGGTTTACCCGCGCAGGGCGCTTGTCTCGCTATGCTTGGCGTCAAGGGCGCCCACATCGAGGAACCCGGCGAGAATGCCAGCAAATTGGCCAGGATCGTTTGCGCTACCGTATTGGCCGGCGAACTGTCGTTGATGGCGGCCCTCACCGCTGGTCATCTAGTCAAAAGTCATCTGAGACACAACAGGTAGGAAAATTCAATGTACACGGACTTGTGTATACGAAGATGTCGAAATGCGAGTCGGTGTCTCCGAACGTAACAACTTCGAAGATGTTACCAGGAGGCATGACACTTTAACGTCGTTCTTGTGCTTAAAAGCCGTGAAAAAGTCGTTTCCCTCATGAATCTGGGAAGTTTTCGTGGTCATGTGCCTTGAAGGGTTAGGATACTGCGACGCCCCGAAAATCAGGGTTATTTGGAAAAAATAATATTTAAAGAATAAGTAAGATGATTGAAAAATCGTTAGGACATTTATTTTTGCGCACATTAACAAAGTTGTGCATTAAATTTCATTTTTAAATATTCATAATTAAAGAAGTTACAAACAATCTCGTGAAGGACCGTTGAAAGTAAGAGGCTCCACGTTGTACTCAATTTTGACCACTCCGTTGATATGAAGCCAACAAAAAAGGAGTTTTTGTCTTTTAAAAAATGTTTGAATTTTGTTTCGATTTTTCGAGAAAAATGACATTATTATTAGTAAGTAATGAAAAAAAAAAGTTAAGAACAAAAATGTTAGTAAAAACTAAACTACTGTCACACTGAATAAATGTACCAAATTTCATGCCAATCCGTCCATTAGATATCAAGATATCGTGTACCCCGTTATGAAAAACGTAGCTTCGAAAAAAAACGCGTTTAACGGGATCGTCTAGAGTAAAGGCCGTTTTTTAATGCTTTTTTGGGTTTTTTTGACAAACCATTAACATAAAATAATTGATAAATTGTATATCATTTTTATTAACATTCAAACAAACTTTTTGAATTTTTTGAAGTCATATAGAATATAGTCGATAATACACCGCCCAACAGGAACACATATATAAAAAGAGGTGCTCCACTGCTGCCATGATACCGGCCGTTCTGCTTATCTTAAATCAAAAAAGCAAACGCAATTTTAATCGTGAGACTTGAGGCTCTACATGGAACTAAAATAAAGTTAGAATTCCAAAAAATAATTTTTATTACGCTTCAGAAAAAAAAATCGTTTTTTTGGGTCTATATAGCTGATAAAAAGAAAACTAACGGAGCAATCTTAATTATTTTAGTTCAACTTGTAGTTATATATGTACTATAGATGCTGTATGAATTTCAGCAGGATCAATTAAATAGTTTTTGAGATATCATGGCAGCAGTGTGAAAAAATCGGGTTTTGAGAAAAACGCATTTGAAAATTGTTGTATATAATTCATAATAAAAAAAATGGTCTCACCTACACCTTCCTCTTCTTCAATGAAGTCGTGCAAGGCCGTTTTCTCGTCTTTTGATTTGACACACTAGACGACCCTATTAAAGATTTACCAGTAGTTCTATCGTTATAATCATAACTTCAATCTGCACCATATGTTGAACCGTCATCTTTAATTTGACTTGCCTCAAGCGACGAACGAGTACCCGTCATTTTCACAGTTACCTAACCCCTTAAACTTTTGGTTGTCTATACTCAGTTCGCTTGTAGGGACAAAAGAACACAGGACGCACGGTAACATGAAGTATTCTTTTGAGTGAAGATCGTGGAACGTCGCAGAACCATTTTTTAGCGACGGCCAGTGCTTCGTCTCACTGTTCAGCAATTCAATCGAATTTTTAGTATGCGAAAGCCCAAAATCTCGACTCATATAAATTACACTTCTATGAAAAAGCTCATATAGATGAATTCTTGAATAATGTCGCTGCTACATATAGAACAAGTCAAATTCGAGAAAACTCGCGCTCGTCGAATATCCGATTCTACTTAGGTTTTTTCCGGATCCAATCCGTTTAGGCGTGTAATCTTTGTCATTTCATCCCTATCGTTATTGTACTTAGGAAACAGAAAAGTGAATAATTTCATTTTTTACTTTAACTGTATAATAGTCTTTGCTGTTTGGGATTCTTGTATGAAGTCGTATCGACGCACCCACTTGTAATATTAAAAGTACGGTGCTGAAAAATATTGCTCACGTCGAAATCGAATATCACGAGCTCTTTGAAATTTTACGCAAAGTTAGGCATTTCAGTTCTTTTAACCTGCCGTACATTTTATTAAATCCCTCTACTCGGCTATATTCTGTCTGCACGATTTAATGGGCTAGTACAATAATTTTCGAACGTTTCCTAGGATCTAAATAAGGTACAAAAACGATAATATCTGATAGCTGCAATCGTCACCATTGACGTGGACAGGGCTGCCACCCCCCCCCCCCCCCCCCCCGGAAAAAAATCGTTCCAACATAATTAAATTCGAATAATCGATTCATTTTATTCAAACTGCACTCTTCTCTGCCGTAATTTCGTAATGTGTATAAAAAGTAGCTATTTCTTTACGTAAATTCAATCGATCTTCAAATTTCACAATTAAGTGAACCATGAGCAAAGGCAATACTTAGATTTGCTGCCCGATACACAACCAGGAGAATACTGGGAGGTCAACATTAATAATAGGTTTGTTCGCGCTAGCTGCACTCTACACTCGGCAGTGTAAACGGAACTAGAGCAGTGTCTAGGGAGTGCAGTTTATTTCCTCACGGGTAAGCAACTCTAGCGCTAACGCGATAGTGTACAGGAAACATGGTGGCGACCTAGTGGACCACACCTTAACGTCAAACAACACATGAGATTACGGAGTCTCATCTAACCGTTAAAGAGATATACCGTGTAACCCATAAGTTTGTTGATCTCATAAACTGATTACAATGGACGGTGTTATTGAAATTATTAACTTGTACTTGTAATTGCGCTCAGAATGGATGTATTGATACCAGTTTTACATAGAATGGAGTATTAGTGATACGATTGTAGAAATCCAAAACCTTAACAAATGCACACGTTGTTGTCAGTATCAACGACTAAGCCGCCTTTTGAATCTCGGAACAGCACTGCTGACTTAATTTTTTGCTCCTGTTCCATGTTAGCTTCTGTTTGCGTTGATAGTAGATTGGAACGTATTGTGATACTGCGAATTTATAATAAACACTTGGCATTATATCTTGTCAATATTTTATCACCTTGTTCAATAGAAATTGATAATTATAATACTTTGTTATTTTGAACTTTTATTATTGATTGTTTTTCATAATAAATGAGAATTTGTTTGTGATTGCCTTATACATTTTAGGTAATGTCAATTTTTTAATCACCTTGATCGATAGAGATTGATAATTGTAATAGTTTGTTATTATGAACCTTTATTATTGATTGTTTTTCGTAATAAATGAGAATTTGTTTGTGATTGCCTTAAATATTTTAGTTTATGTCGTACTCACCTCTGTATACACTCACGGACAGTTTCGCTGGTTATGGGGTTATTCTAGTAATATCACTGTACACTTTCCGTGCACTTTTACACCTCGTCAAGATCGAGTGTAGAAAGTCTAGGTTAGTGGCACGAAAGTGTAGCTACACTCGTAACGCGAACAGCGGCGCGCGACGTCATTTCCGTTAAAACGAACGTGAAAGTATACACTCCCTAAAAAAGTGTAGAAAGTGTAGCTAGCGCGAACAAACCTAATATCATTATAAATTTGAGACGCCGATTTGAAAATCTACCGTTAGCTCATGCAGTTGACACTTTTCCCATCGTAATCATAAAAAAATTAATTATTAGTCATTAATATTAATGTCAGCCTTAGAAGCTGACGTATGATGGTCATGAGAAACATACTTTAATTTAAAAATAATGAAATAAATGCTGAAAATTGGAGACAGCATATGATAAAATGAGTACTGCCCTAACATATAAACTTTTCCAAGCAGCAATAGTACTCCCAGTGAGCCCCGCCGGCTGTCAGAGAAATGTTCCTGTCATGAGGCAAATAAAAACGCGCGTTGAATGCTTCAGGAACGATTTTCTCATATGTCACTGCTGGACATACAGAATGACATTGTTAAACAAAATTCAGCTGAAAAAGTGTTGGGCCGATTTGCAGCGAAAAAATAGAAAACTAAGACTTATTTAATTAAGTACCTACTGAAAGTGAAGTTCAAAGACTGGTAATTGAATTAAAGAATGATGAAAATTAAGTTGACTATTTTTTAAGGTATTCCAAGAGTTTCATATCGATGTTAACATGAACGTAGTTAAAGCGAGTTTCATATCTTGTGTGTTACATAATTATCAACTATTATGTAAATTTTGTTTAAAAAAGACGATTGTGAACAAAACCAGTTTTTTTTTGTTAGACCCACCTAGCCCCCCATAAAAAATGCTTGCTACGCCAATGATCGTCACACGAGTTTTTCCGCCCACACTCTTCCCCGTATATATATGTAAATTCTCATATGTTTTCATGAATGTGTTTTGCTTATTACAGGTCATCAACGACAGTCGGTAACACAGTGAGCTTGAGCCCGACCGAGGGAGTCCATTTGAAGGTGCCAAATTTAGATCCAGAAATGCAAGCCGTCTGCACCAGCTCCGCGAATCAATCTTAGCGTTAAAGTGTAGATCGATTATTCATAATCAAATTGCCGCCCAAAGGTGGGACGAGTATGTTTGCGCGTGAAGAAAAAAACAGAGTGCGTCGGAAAAACTGTATGAACGCTCATCGTTAACGCTGTACATTGGAAAAATTGCACTTTCGTTCTATTCCGAAGAAAAATTAAGTAGAAACGAAGAACTTGATCTGATGTTCCTGGAAGCGAACAAGCGAAACGTAGGTCTCTACACCTCGTGCGCATATTTACATCAAGCCACGACGGAATTCAACTGTAGATTTTTCTTTTCCATAGTACGAGCTATATTCGTAATATCTGCCAAACGCTTTATATCAAACGAGGGAAGTACGCTCTAATTGCAACGCTGTACATTTTCGTTTAGATCCGAAGACCAATGTTTACGAAACGAAGAAAAAAAACGCCTTAAAAGGGTTTCAAGTTTTTTTAAAACAACAAAACACTGGCAGCGATGATAAGAAATAGTTCAGTCTAGGAAAAATAGAAAAGACCGAAGAAAACAGATTTAAACGCAGCAGCGGAAAAATTATCAATCGTCGCTGAAGCGAGGGCGATTTTGCTTTAGAATTTGTGTTGCGCCAGTAACATAATGTTTTAATGACTGTACAAAATGTATAGCGAGTATTGTTCGAGGAGATTGCGCAGGCGTTTTTTTGTTTTGTTTTAGCATACACAGAGTTATATTATATCATAAAAATATACAAATGGTAAATGGATCTCCACGTAGGAGTGCGCAACTGTATAATTGCGTATGGTCGATAACTTGCGTCGTTATAGTTTATTTTGATATTGAACAAGCGAAAACAAACGAAGCAAAGGAACGTTCGACCGTTCGAGCAAGCTCGTATGTTTGAAAATTTGTGTCTTCACCTAACGCTGTTTGTGGAAAATATGGAGGCGTGATCGTGTGACGATCGATGGATATAAGGCGCATGATTTTTTTGCACATCGCCTCTTTATTGAAAAAAGAAAAACCAAAGTACGACAATGTTTAATACAGTTTAAATGTGACAATAATTTAATTAAAGGTACGACAGTAAAAACGGCAAAATAATTGAGTTGTTTTTTTTTAAGTTTATTCCTAGGTAATACTGTATTTGATACGTCATGCGATTTTACGTGACACACGCTATTCATTATTTTTTTTAATCGATTGATTGGCGAAATCAATGATTCACATTTTTTCGTAAGTCTCGTCGTAGCCGCACTCGATGCAGGTGTGAGTGTAAGTATCGTCGTCCTCGTTGTAAGTATCTGCGCCGAAGACGTGAGTGTGGGACGCTTTTTTGGTCTTGTCATACATTGAACTTCGGACCTCCATCCGCAATTGTTTTACCTGAAGCACAAAATTACTTTATATACACGAATGAATTGATTTAAATTTTAGAAAGAAACTGCGCTCAAAACAGGGAAGTCCGTCTTTGATGTCGCGCGATATACCTCTTATCGGTGAATTAATTTTTCCATTTCAGCCTCATGGAGGAAGCTTCGTGAGGGAAATTAAATACTTCGGAAATATCGTGCTAGTTCATTATTGACGCCATTTGTCTGAATGATATAAAATCTGAATGTTGCTACAGAACATACTATATTTATGAAAGTTATAGCGGCAACAGCTAACATTCGTTGGTCAAAGTTCGTATATTTTTATTGATTCGCAGCCAAGTATCTCCATTCGGGGAAATCAACAGCTAGAACAACCTTACAAACTTTTCAAATTGTAGTGAGGGAAGTTTCTAGTTCGCATGCTTCTTTGGAATTCACACCCCCCAATTTTTAGAACCCGTAAAATTTTCAACAAATTCGAAACTATACAATCTGAATTATTTCACAGATTTTTAAAAAGATTTATTCCTAATTGTGCTTAAGGGGTTAGGCTACTATGAAAATGAAGAACACTCGTTCGTCGCGTAATGCAACTCGAATTGAAGAAGAAGGTTCAATACATGGCGCATGAATCGCAGATTGAAGGTAAACTTATCATTACAACAATAGAATTGTTAGGAAAACTAAACGCCTTTTTTCAAAACAGTATACACGATTTCTCGACATCTAATGAACGGATTGACTGGAGATTTGGTACACTTATTCAGTGTAATAGCAGTTTAGTCTTGACCGACGTTTTTCGTAACTTTGTTTGCCATTAGTTATTAACAATAATAATGTGATGTTTCTTCGAATTAACGAAAAAGTTTTTAGAAAAATGTTCACGATAGGAACACGATAATTCAAAGAAGCTCGGTCAAGTCTAAGCCGATATTAACTATTCTGAGAAAAAAGCAACAAAAAGCTCGCTCAAGTCTTAGCCAATATCAGCCGAGAAAAAAAAATGAGTTTTTTTTGTTTCAGATCAACCGGGTGGCCAAAATCAAGTACACCGTTGAGTACACCGTGAAATCAAGTACTCACGTTCAAAGATCCTTAATGGGATTGTTTACAACTTCTTTAATTATTAATATTTTTTCTATGCAACTTCATACACAGTTTTGTTAATGTACATAGAAATAAATATCCAAACGATTTTTAAATCATCTTATGCCTTCAAAATTCATTTTCTTTTAATAATCCTAATTTTCGGGTCGTCGCAGTAGCCTAACCCCTTAAGGCGAAGTAGAAGATCCACCACATGACACATGACGAGAGAGATAGCAGAAATTTTCGAACAGAGATTTCTCAGAGATGAATAATATTTAGGGCAAAAGGAAATCATTAAGCTCTGCGTCAGGGAATTCTCCAGAGCCCGATGCTTTTTTTGCCTAGAAAATTTAAGCATCTATGAGGAAATTGGGTTGGAAAATTTGTGAGGTTATGTTGACCTTGTACATGCCCTTAGGGCCATTTATCACACCGACCGAGCGGCCATGATGTTTCTGAACAGCTGACATTTCGGAAAAAAGAAAAGAAAAACCTTTTGCTCTGTTGAACGCCGAACGTCTTTCTTTTCGTTTGCTTGAAATGTGATTGGTCTAGGAAAAAAACTTAGCCGTAGGATTTTTACCCACCGGACGTGTGAGTCATGTCCTTAAAACCCACTCTATTTGTAAAGCTTGTTTCATCTTAATAATGATAGATTTACAAAAGTTATATCGAACTGTATTCGACTACATTATCCCCGAAAAAATGAAGACTAACATTTAATAAAATGCTAACGGCCGCCCACCAACCTTGGCTAAATTCAATACCAAACATCCTTACCCTCTAGCATATTTATGTACAAAATTTGAGCTCGATATTTTAAAATTTACCGTAGCCAAGGCGACCACAGAATATTTTTTTTTTTATAATTCGAAATTCTATAAAACCGAAATGATGGCATCGATTTTAATAAAAAATAATATAGAATAATGATAAGCCAATGTTCTAAATGTGTGAGTAATTACAGCTCGATAGCTGTAGTCATTCACAAGTTCTATCACACCAGCAAATTAATCTAGAATACTTTTTCTGAATATGATTTTCCGAGTGTTCGGAATATGTACATCACTGTGGCATGAAATGCTCAATTTATTTTCGAGAAAACAAAGCTACGTGGAATGAAAAAAGCTCATTTCGTGTTCCTCATTGAAGTAGATATTGCAGTTAATGGGTGAGATGCAGTCAGAATTTTAAAAAAATCGATTTTTTTACATTTTCTTGAAGTACGATGTTTCGAAAATATTCCCTGAAAATTTCATGTCAATCCGATGAATAGTTTACGGGATATCCTACAATTAGAGAAGGGGCGTCGGGTCGCCATGGCAGGTCGCGTCTGACAAACGCGCAAACGATAATACCCGGGAAGGCAGAATGCTTCGAAGACAACAACAATTTGATATTTTGGAACCTTCACATCGGCAGAAGCCCTATTGTATGGGCCAGGCATTGATGATTCGATGTAAGTATTTTTTAAATTAGTATTTCTATACATAAATCAAGTGTAAAATTGGAAAACTCTTTCAGAAATTTTCAAAAATTTATTACTCAAGAACTACGAACTTTAGCAAAATTTTATGAAGAATACTTTCGTTTTAAAATTGCCCGAAATGTTCAAAAAGAAATAATTCATCCCGAAAAACTGCATTTTTTGTTAAATTGTTTTAACAATTGGCTATGAACAATTGAATGCTCGACTTTACGGCAAAAAATTGTGATATTCGGATTCAGCGGATCAAAATACATAAAAAAAGTTTAGCTTCATCCATCGAGCTCAATATTTTACGAACATATAATACCTTATTACATCGAAAAACTTTAAACGCGTTTTTCTCGAAACTATGTTTTTCAAGTCGGTGACCACTATAATTGAAAAACCACTCGATGGATTTTGATGACATTTGGTGTGCTTATTGATAGCATTAAAAACTAGTCCTTAATCGGAAGATTTTCATTTTTGTTGAAAATTTCTATTTTTTTAAAACAATAAACAAGCGATTTTTTGGTCGAAAATCGAAAGTTATATGTCGGAAGCCGCCATTTTGTTAATTAAAAAAAAGCTTCAATTAAGGACTAGATTTATTATTAAACTAATGATTTATTTTGGTTTTTTGATTTCAGATGATCCAGTACAATTTTATGATGGTCACCGCAAAGCACTACATGCCGAAGGGGCTCCGACAAAGATGGCGATATTTTTATAAATAATCAATATTTTTTTTTGAAAATTTGTACGAGTCAAGTTGAAATATAACATAAAAAGTCTGTGTAACCACTTTTGTAAAACAAACTTAATTACTATAAAAAAAAATGCTTGAAAATGCTCGTTTTTTCATGCCTCTCACTGTATCTCACCCCTTAACACGAGACGAGGGTTCTTTACATTTTTTAAATCTTTTCTATCCACTGATATTTTTCTGCATCCTCACGTATTCATTATGTAGATACATACTTTTTTATTGAATCTTTTAATTTTGGTTTCCTGTCTCTTCACTTCGCGTTTTTCTTTTTCTTCCACTAACGTCTCCTCCGTGCCCCATACTTCGAGTGCTCGTTTCTCAACCTGTAGATGCAGATAGAGCTTCATCTCTCCCCACCTGACGTTGTGCGGATTCTTGCGAACAATGAACTTCAGGGCTGGCTCTCTTTTATCAAAATCGCAATCTTTTAACAGGTATTCTTCCTTCGCCTCCGTCTTTGTTATCAGGGAATGTTTATCGTCCCTGTCTCTGATAACGGAATCAATAAAAAGTTGTCAATAAGTACGTGTAATGGATTGGCAGTTTTTCAATGAGTGAGGATCACGGAATTGACCGGCCCACTAATTCACGTGTTAAAGTTTCGTATCTCACCTGCAGGAATCGCACACCGAATAATCGAACTTCTGCAGCAAAAAAGAGTCTTTGAACTCTTTCTGGCATTCTTCGCACGTTGGTAAGCCTATCACGATCGGAGCAGGATCGTCCGCAATTTTTACCTTGAAACGTGCATGCTGTTAGCAGTACAAAGTTGTTGCAGCAACGAGAAAAGTAAATTGCTCTCACGTGTCCTTACCATTTCCGCCTCCAACCAGTCATCGTCCTCGATGAGAAAACCACCGCCGCTGTCGATAACTTTCTGTCCTTGCACCTTAAGGACTCTCCCCTTTGTCGATTCATTCCTATATGAATAACAGTATGCAATTGTAGATATCAGCCTTTAAATGGTTACGCTACTGTGAAAATGACAAAAACTCGTTTGTCGCTTGAGACAACTCTAATTGAAGGTGAGGGTAGGGGTTTGCACTTTTGAAAAATCGATTTTTTTGTCTTTTCTTATAGTTAAACATTTCCAGAATATAATCCCAAAATTTCAAGTCAATCAGAGCAAAAGTCTCGAAGTTATTGACTATTTAGTCTCGCTTCACTAACACTGTAGCTCCGACTTCTCTAAACTTCAAACGCGCTTTTCTCGAAACCACTTTTTCAAAGTCCGTGTTCACTGCCATTTGAAAACTACATGACCGATTTATTTCAAACTTGGTACACACTTTCTACATATAAAATACCTCCCTCTAACGATTAATTTGAGATTTTTTTTTACATTGAGGGGGTTTTACACCCCCAAAATGGCGGAATTTTTCGTGAAAAATAGCACTTTTTACTTTACATGACCACCAAAAATTTAGAAATGAAAAAAAAAATTATCAAAGACCGTTGGGGGGAGGATTTGATGATATTTTGACTACATTTTAATGGTACTTGATTTCAGATAATTTCTGGCTGAGATACAGTGAACACCACAAATCGTGTTTTTCCCAAGGCATTGTTGGAAAAGCTTTGTCACCGGTTTGTTTGTGGATATTTTCGCGTACAAATTTCACGGAATGTTTTTGAAATGACACTTAACAATGTACAAATGGTTTCAATAAATGTACTCTATCCATATAGATGAAAAAAATTCGCAAAAAAGTGTTTTTTTTTCACGCTGAAACTCCTACCCTCCCGTGAAGTGGAAGTTGCAACATATAGTGCAAGAATCGCCGATTGAAGGTAAACTTATGGTTACAACGATAGAACTGTTAGTATGACTTTAAACGAGTTTCCTCAAAACTATGTTTTTTATAACAGTGTACACGATCTCTCGACATCTAATGAACAGATTGACTTAAATCTTGATACACTCATTCGGTATAATGGTAGTAGTCATGACCAACGTTTGTACTCCTTAACATTTTTTTTCATTAGTTATTAACAATGCAATTTTTTTATCCAAAATTAAATGCAAATTTATTATCAATTGCAACTTAATTTAAAAAATCTCGGTCCATTCTTAGCCAACATTATCTATTTTAAGAGAAAACTCGATTTTTTTGGTTTACATCAACAAGGCAAAATCAAGTATACTGTTGAGCCCCTCAAGTTCAAAGGTCCTATATGAAATTGTCTATAACTTTTTAGTTATTAATATTTCTTCATGAAATTTAGTACAGACTTGTGTGAATGTACACAAATAAACCGCCTAACGATTTTTCCAACAACTATCTTATTGCCGTGAAAGTCATTTTTTTCAATAACCCCGTTTTTTTATGATGTTGAAGTTTGCATCGCTGGGAGGCAACGAAAATGGATTTATTTTATCAAATTTCCATTGATGGATTGGAGCTCCAAAAATCATTCAATCATTTTTTAGCATTCTTATTTAGCAATCTACACAAATTCGCGAAATATGATTTTGGGTGATAAGGAAAATAAGAAAATGAAAAAAGAATTTGTTGCGTTCCAACTATGCAAACTTGAAACCCATGATTTTTGGGTCGTCGTGGTATCCCACTGCCTTAAATAGAAATGAAAACTACCATCCTCGTGAATCAGCTTATTCATGGATTGCTTTGTTGATACGCTAATGACAAAAAGTACAAGCATACTTTACAAATTTTCCACTGTGAACAAGAAGTAAAGATCTCTGTAAGAAAAGGCCCAAAGGATGGCATTGAAGTTTGTACCGTTGGAATTCAATGAAAGTACATTTCTATCTTTACCATTTCTTCATTTTTATTGTGATGTACAGTTTTTTAAAATAGTTTGAGGTCATGGATCTCTAAGGAGAATAAGAAAAAACGTTTAAGTGGTTTTTGCAACCTAAATCAGCTAAATAGATGTATGCGATAGAAGAAAAATTAACTTTTCAATCCAACTATGCAAACTCCACCATGATCCCGAAGGGAGCCTTGGAATAATATTTAAATAATAAACAAAAACAAGCTCTATGCTCTTTTTTTTCTTACTTTCTACATTTCCTACTCACTATGTAACCTCAGATGTGTCTGCTTTTGTAATCTTTCTTAAAAGTAAACAAATATTTTTTGTACTGCCGCTAAATCAATGAGCTTTTTATAAACTAGTGCTGTTTTTAAGTGTGGGCCCTAGCTTGAAAACTACAGTGTTCGATATATAGAGGGAATAACGTTCGGATCGAAAGCATTGAAGAGCAAACATTTGGAGTTTGTTTTTAAGTCTACTTCAGGTAGAAAAATCGCGAAGTGTGCCCATACTGTTACATGCAGGTACTTTACAGCATGCATACGTGTAACATAATAATCATAACAGGACTAACGATTAATAATTACACACAGTGGTATATGATTGTAGACAGTACAATGATAACTCACTCTTTCGCGTAAGGGTGAGCAACGATTTTAGATTTTTTCAGTAACAAAGCGCGTTGACGATTACGCTCGGCCCGCTCCTGATACCATTGAGGCGATTGAGGTCTTATATTTTCTGGGTTTTCGGCAACTGCCAATTTTTCAATATCCGCAGACATAATTTTGTTTATTCGGAAGTGAATTTATCGTGAAACGAATCAATACACTTGTTTATCAAAATATCTGTATCGGGTATCAATAACACTGTCGTATTTGTTTTTTTTTTCACAGGCGCAGTTATGGACCTAACCAACAATCTTTGTATTTAAATATAACCGTCGCACGTACGCGATCTCAGCGATTGTGTAGTGTAAAATGTCAACAAATGCAAACAAATCAATGTAAATAACAAATACTGTTTATTTATCAACTGAAATGGAAAAAGTAAATCGTTACGAATGCTGGCGCGTTTTTTATACGTGTATAGACAGGAGGGAACTTTCGTTTCCTCACGACCAAGACTTCATAACAAAGGCGTGCTAGCGTCACGGCGCTCAAAAGTTGGTGGATTAGAATAACTTCTGGGTCGCGGCGCTGCTGTCACCAAACAACACTGCTTGAAAGGTGTCAACAAACGTTCGATTCTCGTCTTCGCCAGCTCGCACTTTCCGGAATAGCATTACATATATGTTTTTATTTCTTCGATATCATTGCAAAAGCCCAGATTTATCATTCAAAAACCGTCGTTTCTCCTATCGGAGAAAAAAATGGGTGTACTTCCGAAAAGCGGAAACCGAATTTCGACCCGAAATTTGGCATACACCTCTTTTAATATTACAAGAAATCCCCTAAAAGGATTTTTGGCGACTCGCCATATTTGTCGAGATATCGATTTTTGAAACCAATTTTTTTCATCGCGCGCCTGTCATGTCTATAGCTGACGGCCTTAGCTATAGCTAGACCTATATATCTTATCGCGCCCTCCGCTTTGTCTGGATCCTCGTCGAGTTTGCTTGGAGAATCCCCCTCTCCAACGTTTCCACGGCCGGCGCGCTTATGTTAAACCTCGTATAGCGAATTCTCATTTTTACGGACACGTTTACTGGTGCCTGCGCTCGGGATTCCAACTTTCGCTTTATGATACGGATGATACGAATTGAAAATTATAAAATAACAAAAAAACAAAACAAACAAAGAAAAAACGGAAAAAAATCGAAACAATGAAAGAATAAACGATGAAAATAAAAAAATGAAAAAAATGCATTTTTTTAACGAAAAAAAATCGAATAAAAAAACCAAAAACAATAAATAAAAATTTAAAAAAAATGGAGGAGTCGCTCACCGCCACGGCAGTGTTCTACGCACTCCGCGATTTCACATATCCGAGTTTGGGTTTGTTTGGGTACGAAACAATTCTCCATCAAACGTGAAAACAAAAAACCAACATTACACCAAAAACGATAGTGAGGCTGGATTCGGCGGGGGGGGGGGGGGTATACCAGACGAAGATT